>CM077163.1:234606664-234733618 GCA_039583875.1 Platanthera guangdongensis
AAAAATAATCAATATATATCAAAAAGAAGCAGAACAAAAACTGTGCGGTTAGACTAATATATTCTTGCTAAAGTCTGCATCTATAAAAGAACATGTTACTTTAGCAGACTGTGTGGTCTCACAATCCAGACCCCAAAGACTCGATTAGACAAAGCTAACCGCCTGTAACTCCCAGGGTGTTTGCTAAACTAACCGCAAGAGAGAAGAATAGCCAGCCAAAACGGGCTATCCGCCAACAGCTAGCCGCCAGACCGACGGCGGTCTCTGCGATATGCATTGTCTGCCCAATCAGACCCCCACTCCACTTCACTTCCACTTCACCAAATTCAATACCCCCCCTGAAGTTAGAAGTGGAAACCAGCCCGAGCAAACCCCGTAATCGAGTAAACGTTCCCTTCGGCAATGACTTCGTAAAGATGTCCGTGATGTTATCCTTGCTCTGCACATATTCAACCATCAAAGGCCCCTCCAGCATCTTCTCCCAAACGAAGTGATGCTCAATCTTGACGTGCTTTGTTCGTGCATGACAAAGTGGATCATTGGCCAGTTTGAGATGCACTCTCGTTGTCAACATGCAACAGTATAGGAACCCGCACCTCCTCATAGATGTCCTCCACTAATCTTCCAAGCTAGATGGCTTCCTGAACTGTCAAGGCTGAAGCCTTGTACTCTGCTTCTGTAGTAGAGACAGACCCCAAATCATGTTTCTTGCTACACCACGAGATAGTTGTCGTTCCACACATGGAGACATATCCTGACGTCGACTTTCGATCATCAGAATCTCTCTCATAATTAGCATTTGTGTAGCCATGCAGCTTGAACCCCGTGTCTCTCTCGTAAAAGAGGCTCATGTCCGAGGTGGACTCCACGTACTTTAGAATATTCATAGTCACCGCCAGATGAGGCTTCAGCGGCTCGGTCATATATCAAGTTACTTAGCCAATAACATAGGCAATATCTGACCTTATAATCGTCAGATATATGAGACTCCCCGTGAGAGGCTGGAACACTAAGGTATCTGAAAGAACCCTTCCCTCATCACGCTGAAGCTTAGACCGACCTCCAGAGGAGAAGAGCTATTTTTCTCTTCCCACATGCTGGATCGCTCAATAATTCTCTCTGCATAGCCCTTTTAGGAAACGAGCACGTCGCTCTTCTTCCTCTCAACCTCGAGTCCAAGGAATCGGTGGACTCCCCAAGTTCCTTCATCTCGAACATGATAGCAAGCTCAGCTCTGAGCCTTGCTACCTCTTCCTCTGAGTTTCTGATGACGATCATATCGTCAACATACAGCATTACTAAGACCTGAAGCTCCTGCTCTTCTTAATAAACAGACTTGAATCTGAATTTGAAGCAAACTAACCACAGAACTGGAGGTATTTTGTGATCTTCTCATACCACACCTGAGGCGCCTGCTTCAGACCATAGAGGGCCTTCTTCAGCTTACAGAAGTGTCATGGATGTTCTTTAGAAACATAATCAGGTGGCTACACCATGAAGATATCCTTGTCAATCTCGTTGTAAAGAAAAGCATTCTTTGCGTCGAGTTGCCAAATTCTCCACTCATGGCAAGCTGTCAAAGAAATTACCACCCGAACTGAAATCATCATGGCCACCGAACTGAATGTCTCTTCATAATCCTCTATGTACTGCTGTGAAAACCCCCAAGCTATAAGGCGAGCCGTGTAATGCTCGATACTGTCATCAGCCTTCTACTTCAGCTTGTAAACTTACTTGCATAAGTGCTAAGTGTTCTCTCATCTTCAAATTATAACGGGGAGCGGTCTATCGCCCTCGATTCAACAAACAAGCAGTAACGACAGGAAAATAGTGGACTTTGACCGACATAGATCCGGTTGCGTGATATTTTACCCAGTTGAGGAATTTTTCCACGTTAAAACTTTGTGTGCATGATCGACTCATCTCATTGACTGTGTGTGCGCTCAACCGTTCCGGGAGCTAAGGAGGTCCAGATTATTTCGGTCCGATCAGGACGTCGAGTTAGGCCTCAACAGTTTGGCGTCGTCTGTGGGAAACGATTTCTGACATCATCCAAGAGATAGTTTCTTCAACCCTAAAGCATTCAAGATCGACTCCAATGGCGAAGAGAAGCGCCCGAATAGCCGAAGGATCCGTTCCAGTGGGACACACTGAGCTAGCCTATAACGTCTCGGTTTAGAGCTCAGAGTCCCACGACGTAACCGTGCAGTATGTCTCGCCCCGGTTTCCCGCTACAGGACTGCAGTCCGTGCCACCCAAACCCATCTCCGGTCTGTTTCTCAGCACGTCGGGTTTTTGATCATGCCAGGTTTCGAACCCAACACCTTCTTGATAAGGCACCTTCCACAGTCCTCATCACCAACCAAGCTCAGTTGGTGATGAGGACTGTGGAAGGTGCCTTATAAGGAGGTGTTGGGTTCGAAACCTGACATGCTCAAAACTCGACGTGCTGAGAAACAGGCTGGAGATAAGTTTGGGTGGCACGGACTACAGTCCTGTAGCGGGGCACCGGGGCGAGACAAGTTGCACGGTTACGTTGTGGGCCTCTGAGCTCTAAACCGGGACGTTACACAAAAGTACACTTTTATGTAACGACCCGGGAGGACCATGACATCGCCCGGCCCACCGATATCCCAAGGTTAAGGGTCATAGGCCCACTGCGTAATAGTGCAGCTTGCCCGCCCCAAGGCGCCACGGTGGTACAACCGGAATCTACAAGGCCTACAGGCCGTACACCCTAACCAAATCTACGTGACTGTTTCTCACCACGGAAAGTTGTTGCCACGGGGTTTCGAACCTGTAACCTTGATAACACACTCTTCCAACAGCGACTATCACCAACTGAGCTGCAATCATGAGGATCTACAACACACTCTGCCAAGTATCGAAACGTTCGACGGAACGGACAATCTGTTAGAACATATCAACCACTTCACTACAATTATGAGGATCTATAATGCGCCAGACCAACTGCTTTGCAAAGTATTCCCAGCTACTCTCAAAGGCCAAGTCATTTCCTGGTTTCATTCCCTGAAAGGGGGAATTATCGCAAACTTTGTAGAGTTGACAAGATAATTCGCTGACCAATTCATTGTCAACCAGAGAATTGTTCGTGACCCTTCACATTTGTCAGGATATCTACAAAATGAAGGAGAAACCTTGAAAGACTTTTTTCGTCGATTTACCACAAAAGCTTGCCTGATTCCAGGACTTGACCCCGAACTCTTGAGGGGAGTATTTCTTAGAGGGCTTCGCCCTGGTGGCTTCTATTCAGCTTTGATGAGGGAAATTGTCCCCAGCTACCCAGACCTCGTACATCGCGTAGAGGCGCAAATAGTAGCATACGAAGCCATAGAAGCACACCGTTAGTAATTCGATGGGAACCAAAACAACAAGAGGGATGGGGAGCAGGCTTCAAAGAGTCGGGAAGGAAGGTTCCAGGAAGAGCGTCGAAATGGTCAGTAATGACGCAACTTTCAGAGGGACCAGCCACCCCGAGAATACACTCTTTTGAATATTACTCATACAAATGTGTTTTACACCATCCAGAATGACCCAACTCTGCACTGCCCCAAGCAGCCTGCCCCTAATCCCAGAATTGATCAGTCAAAATATTGTGAATTCCATCGAGCAATAAGACACACCACTGAGGAGTGTGCACGACTGGAGGATGAGATTGAACGCTTAATTTGCCAAAGACTCCTTAGCAGGTTCTTACAAGGACATCTGCAGGATTAGTAAGCTCCTCCTAGGCAGGTAAGGGATCAGCAAAACGCCCAACAAGGAGGAGCCGGTGGCAGGTAAACGGTCGGGAACATCGAAACTATTGTCGAATCACTGATTCTCTCTACCCAGGTACTCTCATGGAGCGCTCAGAGAGGAATCCACGAAGATAAAAGATGCAAGAAAGACTCCTCAATAGCATTCAGTGATGAAGATCTTGAGGGGATCCGGACACCCAACCAAGATCCTCTCGTGATCAGTGCGGGGATCGACGATCCTTGCTACATAGTCAAACGGATACTCATCGACAACGGAAGTTCGGTAGACGTCTTATTCTTCTCCGCTCTTCAGAGCATGAAACTAACTAGTCAACATCTCACGCCAGCTGCAGGGCTTGTGTATGGCTTTGATAACTATCCAGTCTAAGTGCATGGGATGATAACGCTACCAGTCACTATGGGATAGTTCCCAAGGCAAGCTACGCATGAAATCCAGTTTGTTGTGGTGGATTCAAGCTCAGCCTACAATGCGATCTTCAGAAGACCCATTCAATCAATCTTTAAAGTCATTCCTTCAATCCTGCACCCTGCCATGAAGTTCCCCACTGTCGGACGGGTAGGAGTTTTGCGGGAAAACCAAGAAGCGGCAAGGACTTGTTATTCTAAACCAGCCCAGCCAGTAAAAACCATAGCCTTGAACATCGACGACTTTGACCTGTGAGATGAGGCAATCTTGCAGCGAGGGGGTCCATTGAAGGATTGATTGAAGTTCGTCTCTCTTAGGCAATTACAGACCGCACCGTCCAACTTGGATCACTCATCCCGCAACAAGAAAAGGAAGAATTAATGGTCTATCTTCAGACAAATAAGGATATTTTTTCTTGGAGCCCCGAAGATATGTTTAATATAGACCCACAGATCATTCAATATTTTTTGAGCAAGGTGTAACATCCCGATTTTTATTAGGCCACCAGAACCTTAGTGGGTCTAATAAAAGTGACTTGAACCCCTACCCACGACCCACACCCGGGTAGGGGGTAACCCTAGGCAGGGTGTAAAGAGCTAGAGAACTCCGTTTGGAGTTCTGTCAGTTCTTCTGGCCTCGTATAGTCAATACGAGCATGTTGGAATTCGTTCCGTTAAATTCCAAGGTCATATGGTGGTTATGACTGTTCCTCGTAGAACGTCCTGAAAACGAGATTCTTGGATAATGACCTAGAGAACTTTGATTTGAGTTCTGTCAGTTCCTATGGCATCGTGTAGTCAATACAAATCCATTAGAACTCGTTACGTCACAACCTGAAGTCTAATGACGAATATAAGCATTTTGACTGTTTTAGCGCGCTACGACGCACAGATTTTGGATATTAAGCAAACAAACTCTGATTCGACCCTGGTCAGTGGCATTAGACCCGTGTGGTCAATACGAAGACAATCAAGTACGTTCTGGTCAATTTCGGTGATGGATAGTCAACCCGCGGTGAAATCAAGCATAGTGATGCACTGAAAAGCGTGCACACACAATTTATGACATGATACCCCAACTTTGACCTGACTCACGATGACATGGACTTATTTTTGACTTTGATCAGCAAGGGGACCCACCGTAGGGTTGAATTTGGTCAACCCACCCACACCCCCCCCCAAAGTCATTTTTTTGGAATTTTTCTCATGGAGGTGTCCACCTCCTCTCCCATGGTTGATTAAGGCCTTACCCTCCTCACTTTTTAGGCCACCTAAACCAGCAAGGCTTGGTGGATGGCCTTTGGCCAAAAGCACACCACCTCTCCTCCCCCTTCCGTTTTCCTATTCATAGGAACCATGGCCCAAAAGCCCACCAAACCCCTTCCCCACCAGATGGTTGCCACTTAGGGCCATCCTGATGATGCCACCTGGCCAGACCAGTGGAGGAGACGAGAGGACTCCTCCCCTCATGGAATTTATCCCACATCAGCTATAGGAGGGGTGGCCACCCTCCCTAAGCCTATAAAAGGCCTTGCTCAGCCTTCTTCCCACCACACAAACCCAATGAGCCAGGGCCCCCTCTACCGGAGCCCCAACTCGCCGCAATTTTTCCACCACCCAAGCTCCACCGCCACCTCCAATGGTGGCTCGGTCGGGACCCTCCCAAACCCCCTCCACACAGGTGGAAACTATCTTCCTCCCCATTGCTAATCTTTTTGACGTCTTGTATGTGTCTCCTGGTGGGCGGAGCGTCACTGGCACCACCCGAGCCAAGCTCCAGGTCAAGTGGTGATCGCAGGTGTTTAGCCTTGCCCAGTGCCGGTGGTGGTGCTGGGGAAGGGTTAAACCACAGGGGACAACCATCCCCGGTGGTGGAAGGTCGAGGTGCCGTCAGAATTCGTCGCTCCGGCGGCACCCGAAAATAGAGTTTTCTCTGTGTTTGTATTTGTGGCGGCGGCCGGCGGGGCCAGGACACCGAAGCACCACCGAAGAATAGCGCAACCCCCGACATGTCGGTCAGGAGGTGGTTTCGTGGCCGGGGTAGTCGTCGGAGAGGCGGGGTGGCGCGGTGGCGCTGAGAGCAGAGCCACCCGCCACCTGGCTCTCGGTTTCGCATCTTCTGGTGGTGGCCGTCCGCGATAGGCCACCAAACCACCGCCCAGGTGTTCGCCGACCTCTGGCGAGTTGACCAGAGGCGACATCAACGCCTCTGGGTCGCCGACCGGCGGTGGCAGAAGCTTTATCTTCTGCACCGCCAGCGACTCACACCTGCCGTCCGATCTGATGGTGATGATCGGACAGCAGCAGGTGCATAATATTTCGCAGCCCCACAGCGGATCCGACTCTAATTTGATGTGCGGTCAGAAGACTCCTCTCCCTGTTTTGCCCAATATCAGTCGTAGGAGCAAGATTGATCTGCTATATGCAGACCAATTCTAAGCTGAATTTTTTAAATATTTTTTATATAAAATGTATGATTCTAGGGGAAAGTTCTGAACATGAAAGTTGTTACCCTCAATAAGAGCTTTCTGCTCAAAATTTTTGAGAATTTTTGAAATTTATTTGGTATTTTAAAAAGCCCAAATGAGTTTTAAATGACCGAATTAGAGACCCAAATTGTTCGAAAATTTTTGAGAAAAAATTTGTCCTCAATTTAGGCCTCCCTAAGGGTTGTATTAAAATTTTGGAACCTTGGAAGAAAAATTTGAGTTATTCAATTTAATTGAATCCTAGGGTCGCGCTCAAAAATTTAATGCGTCCGATTTTCTCAAAACGAAATTTAAGCGCGTGACCATCCTTTGGTGTCTAATACTAAGTTCAAATTGTTTTACCAACGCATGCGATCGGAACAGGTCCCCAAGCTGTAGTATTCCGAAATTTTGCAGAACTACTGAGCGTCTTGTTTTCTCTGTTATAAAAACTCTCAAGGTAACTTGAACAGTTTAGAAAATGGAGATACTGGCAATCATACTCAACGGATAATAAAGGCGTAACCCTTAAATTCTTTAGGTCTGATTAATGCATAATAATAAAGGGGACAACAAAACTATTATCATATCTAAATAATGGGTGAAACTCAAATGAAATCTCCGGAGAACGGAGTTTGAACTGAACTAAAATTCATGAGAACGGAGATGTAACTGAGCTAAACCTATTGAGAATGGAGTTTGAATTGAACTAAACCTCCTAAGAACGGAGATGGAACTGAAGCCTTTTGAATTGAGTGATTGGACTACTAACATTTTTCTTTTTGTTTATTCCAGTCTCGTACTAGTCCAGTTCATTTAAGTGCAGTATTTCCGTTTCAGCACTCCAGTCTCGTACTGGTCCTCTTATTTACCTTCAGTTTAGTTCTTTTATCTAAGTACTACTTCATTCTCGTAATGGTCCTACTTATTTACTTTCAGTTCAATTCTCTTTATTTAAGTACTATTTGAGTCTTGTACTGATCAGGTTCTTTTTAGTACTTACTTTCAGTTTTGTTCTTTCAGTTTAATACTACTCTAGTTTCATACCGGTCCCACTTTATTTCAGCATTTCAATTATGCAGCTTATATTCTCGGCAGATTTTATTACCGCGCTTTTATTCCTACAATTTACCATTTTAAGCACTGGTCCTGCTCTGACGAGCAGTCTTCCGTTAGGTTGTGCCTTAGTTGGGATAATGGGAGTTGAGCTATTCCCCCTGAGTTAGCTCCAAATAAAGTGCTCTCATGCTCCTTGTCGAAAGGTTGAGCTGAATGTCGTTTGCCCGAATTATTTAAAGCATAGTAGGGCAAGCCGCTACCGACCCGATGCGTGCAAGTGAAATTAATTATTTTGATTGCATGTAAATTGTTTGCGGGAAATTGTGGCGGATCAGTCACTTCTGTAGACCGTTCGTACCGGTGCGAGAAGTTCAATGACTCAAGGCGATAGCGAGATGAGTACCACGGGTGACCGACCATTATTTTTTCTTCCCTATTAGGTTTCCTCCGCTGGTTGGCCAAAATGTTGAATCGTCTGATGTCGCTCACATCCAAGAGTACACAGAGATGTACGTTGGGGCATGGCATGTGCAGTACGACCACCCCCAGAAGTGGCAGGACTGGCCATTGTCACCAACGAACACATCGGTGAGGCCCGCGGGGCTCTCTACCCTGCTTGAAGAGAAGTGGTTCATGCTATGTCGACATAGGGTATGTGTGTGACTGTAAATGTCTGCGGTATAAATACAGGTTGTGTTGATGTGCTAGTGGAGCTTTAATTATAACTGTTGTATATTGTTGCTGCTATTTCAGTTATACTTTGTTGCACCTCCTTTATGACTGTGCATAGCTTATATATGAAATGTTGAGCTCATCTTTCTTACTTCAGCTATCTTATTTTGTTGGGTGCGTGCGCTCGTCCCCAATATATGGATCCAGGAAGGAGATTTGATTCCACTTAGCTCTGTGACTAACGGTTATCTTAATAACCATTCACAGGAGATAGAGCGCCATAGAGATCAGTCACTGCAGGGCGACACCCCAGCTGATAGGATAACCCGAGCAGATGCACCCACATCATCTCCCGAGTTTCGAGACATGAGTACTAGCGAGAAGAGTTGATAAATAGAGAAGTCGCTAGTTGTAGTACTATTATAGTATACGAGCTCCATGTATAAACAGTGGCTACGACCTTTTGTGGTTTCTGTTAAATATAAGTTGTGGTTTCCTGTTAATGCTTCCACAATACTCTGTGATGAGATGTGAATGTTGTGATTCAAGCCGAGCAAGGCGGTCAACTAGTGCTCAGGAGTGTTGGGTGTTATCCCTTAAGAAGCACTAGGTGGACGTCTTTGGCAAGTAAGATCCGTTATGGCTCGACCCGGGCAAAGGTTGGGGGGTCTTACATAAGGAGTGCAGGATTCTAGTGGACAGATGAGTGTCAAGCCGCTTTTGACTCCCTAACGCAATATCTGGCCTCCCCCGCCACTCCTCTCAAAGTCGATCCCTAGAGAGACACTCTATTTATACATGACAGTCATGCTCGTTGCATTGAGTTCCGTATTAGTTAAATATGAGGGAGGAATTTGATGTCTGATCTACTATCTCAGCAAGATTCTCTCAGACATAGAAACCCGATATCATGCGGTAGACAAAACAACTTTAACACTTGTCTTCTCAGCCAGGAAACTTCGACCCTATTTCCAAGCTCATACAGTCAAAGTGTTGACCGAACTCCCCCTCCGCACAATCCTCCAGAAACCTGAAGCATCTGACAGATTGGTAAAGTGGGCAATCGAGTTAGGTGAGTTTGATATCCATTTTCTACATCGGCCAGTCATCAAGTCACAGGTACCAGTGGATTTTGTTATAGAGAACATCATTCCACCAGAAACGAATACCATACAACCTGCCAGTAATCTTCAATGGACTCTATATGTCGGTAGAGCGTCAGGGATCGAAGGTGCAAGTACACGATTACTTCTAATAAGTCCAGAGTTGGTCACCCTAGAGTACGAGCTTAGACTAAAATAAGTTGCTACCAATAATGTAGCCGAGTACGAGGCTTTAATAGCATGACTTAGGCTCGCCATCGACTGCCATGTAAAGGACTTGACAATCTATTCAGACTCCCAGCTCATCATCTCACAGATAGAAGGTGAATTGTTAACTTCCCAAAAAGAAGTTATCTAGTACGTCATTTTGATTTAATAATCACCGTATTGGGAAACAAATGGATTAAATAAGGAAAAATATGAGTAAATTCATACTTATTTTATTTGTAATTAATATGTCTAATTTTCCATTTTTTTCTTGCTAGAAATGCTGAAGAAATCGATCCGGAGAATCAAAGCTGGAATTGTTTTTTTGGACTGCGCAGGTTGTTGCAACAACCTGAAAAAGTTGTTCCAACAACTGCTGGACGGATTTCGAATTTTAAATTCGAATTTTGCGCCAAAATGAAAACTGAAAAGAGACAACTTTTGGTAAAGGACTGTACGTTTTTAAGAGTATAATCTCATACCATATTAATCTATTGGCACCATTGCCGAGGAAGTGCTGTTAATCTATTGTTTATTTTCTTGCAATATTAGTAAACTCTAGTATTTGGAGGTCAAACTTTAATCTTGTTGAATTTTTTAAGTTGTTTGTAGTTTTTATTTTATTGTTATTTTATGCTCTGTTAGTGCATGTCCAGATTTCGATCTATTGAGTTATTGCCATTAAACTTAGAGATTGAAAGGACGTGTAGGAGAAACCGTAAGACTTTTCGTTTAGAACAAACTCAATCTTCGACTATGAATCCAGACGATAATCATCAAGAAGGTCAGGATTTAGGAGGTCAGGTAGAACATAATGAGCACCCTATTGAGCAAAGGAGAACATGTCGCGATTACAACATGCCTCTACAGGGAGGGTTGCAATTTAGTATCACTAGGCTGTAATAGAGGCCAATAATTTTAAAATCGAATCTGTTGTTATGCAACTCGTTCAAAATAGTAAATTTGGTGGCCTTAATCATGAAGACCCTAACCCTCATTTGAGAACGTTCATAGAAATCTGTGATACATTCAAGATTAATGGAGTTTCAGAAGAAGCTATTAAATTACGTCTGTTTTCTTTCTCACTAGAGGGGAGGACTAAGGATTGACTAAATTCTCTACCAATGGATCTATTACCACTTGGGCATTCTTGATGGAAAATTTTTAGCCAAATACTTTCCCCCATCTAAAACGGCTAAGTTGAAGCGAGACATATCAACGTTTATGCAAGGAAATGGCGAGACCCTTTATGACGCATGGGAACGTTTTAAAGCGCTACTGCGTAAGTGTCCCCACCATGGCTTAGCCATCCACCAACAAGTTTGGACGCTCTATAATGGTCTCCAAACGGCTACCATGATTCAAGTTGATGGAGCCGCGGGAGGGTCACTTATGAATAAATACCGAGAAGATGTCTATGCAATATTAGAGGATTTATCCTCTAATAATTACCAACTTGTTGATCGGCAAGGGCCATCTTCTTCTACTGCTGGATTATACCAAGTTGACCAATTAACCTCGTTTGCGACTGGAATGACTTCCCAATTTAATTCAATAAATAAAAGGTTGAGACGCCTTGACGTTAAACCAAGGTCAATTTCACCCACAGGTTAATAGTATTGTTACTCCTCCTTCCACCGCTAGTCCAACTCTAACCATTGAACAACTTTTAGGACATAATGAAAACGCTAACTATATAGGAGGCGGTACAAACAAGGTCATAACACCTACTCGAATAATTATAATCCGGAGTGGAGAAACCATCCCAATTTGTCATGGAAGAATAATTCTGGGTCTACTCCTTCGCACTTATTCAACAACAATTCTAGTCACCCTCACCAACATCACACCCCTAATCAAACGAGATCTTTGCGGAAATTATCCGATAAAGTCATCTTAGAGTCTATGAAGAACAAAGAAGCCCGTTTTTCTAGTCTAGAAGGATCCATGCGCTTAATTGAAACACAATTAGGGAAAATTGCATCCGCACTAAATACTAGACCTCTAGGAACATTACCAACTGATACAACGCCTAATCCAAAAGTGACAACCAACATTGTAAGGCTGTCACATTGCGGAGTGGCAAGGAATTGGTGAATGGCTATAATAATAATCCAGTGGCAACTGATAAAGTGCAAAATGAAGTAAAGAGTGACAAAGTTCATGTACCCACTAAGAGTGTGGAGGAGAGTTAGAAGAAGTGGAAGAGAATAAAGAAGAGAAGAACGTAGAGGTGCCCACAAGGGATAAAAATATAATTACCTATCCACCACCACCATTTCCTCAAAGATTTAGGAAGAGTAAACTAGATCACCAATTCCAGAAATTCATAGAAATATTTAAGAAACTTCAAATTAATATCTCATTTGCTGAAGCCTTAGAGCAAATGCCCAGTTACGTCAAATTTATGAAAGATATTTTAAATAAAAAGAGAAAATTTGGCACGAATGAAACTGTGGCGCTGACCCATGAGTGTAGTGCAATTCTGCAAAAGAAACTTCCACCCAAACTGAAAGATCCAAGAAGTTTCACGATTCCATGCTCTATCGGATACCAATTTGAAGGAAAAGCTTTGTGTGATCTTGGAGCAAGTATAAATTTGATGCCACTTTCAATCTACCGGAAGTTGGGCATGAGGGACATTTCTAAAACTTCGTTAACATTACAGCTAGCTGATAAATCGCTCACTTTTCCTAAGGGTATAGTGGAGGATATTCTTGTCAAAGTTGACAAGTTTATCTTTCCTGCGGACTTTGTAGTTTTGGATATGGAAGAAGACAAGGAGATCCCTCTAATTATAGGCAGACCCTTTTTAGCAACCGGAAAAACTTTAATAGATGTCCACAAAGGGGAGTTGACTATGAGAGTCAACGATGAACAAATAACTT
Source organism: Platanthera guangdongensis (assembly GCA_039583875.1). Classification (NCBI taxonomy): domain Eukaryota; kingdom Viridiplantae; phylum Streptophyta; class Magnoliopsida; order Asparagales; family Orchidaceae; genus Platanthera; species Platanthera guangdongensis. Next base: position 234,619,249 of record CM077163.1, read on the forward strand.
TTAACGTTCTTAAGGCCATGAAATTCCCTAGTGAGAAGGAAGATGAGATGGAGGTGGTAAAAAATATTTCACTCTATGACTATGAGCAAAATAGTGAGTGGCATGATACGAATATAGAAGAGGAGATAGGAATGTTGATGGACGAGGTAGCAGTTGAGGAAGTGCAATCTGATGAGGTTAGTCATGAAGAGGTAGAATCTACTAAAGGAGAAATAGAGGAATGCTTTCAAGTGTGTGAGAATCGCTTGGTGCCATTTCATAGGTCGGAACCCCTAGATATGACTAAACGGTCTTTAGCGGACAAACCTTCTACGGTTTCCCCGCCCGTCTTAGAGTTAAAACCACTTCCCGACATTTGTCCTACGCATATCTAGGAGAAGATGATACACTATCGGTAATAGTGAACGCTAGACTGCTACCAGAGCAGCATGACAGACTATTGGTCATTTTGAAAAGATACAAGTTAGCCATAGGGTGGACAATAGCCGATATCCGAGGCATTAATCCTTCTTGTGTATGCACAAGATCCTTTTAGAGGAATCTTGTAAGGGGTCCATCGAGCCTCAGCGCCGTCTTAGCCCTCCTATGAAGTAGGTGGTAAAAAAGAGATCATTAAGTGGTTGGATGCAGGAATCATTTACCCTATATCTGATAGTTCATGGGTGTCACCCATCCACTGTGTACCTAAGAAAGGAGGGACACCGTAGTTATGAATGACAAGAACGAATTAGTCCCCACAAGAACAATCACAGGATGGCGTATCTGTATCGACTACCGTAGATTAAACAAAGCGACTAGGAAGGATCACTACCGTTACCATTCATAGATCAGATTCTAGATAACGGTTGATCCGGACGATTAGGAAAAGATAGCGTTCACGTGTCCCTTCGGTATATTCGCATTTAGGAGCATGCCATTTGGGCTATGCAATGCATCGTCCACGTTCCAACGTTGCATAATTACAATAATGGCAGATCTTATAGAATAAGACATAGATCATATGGACTATGTCATAGAGGTCTTCATGGACGATTTTCCATCTTTGGAAAAACATTCAATGCTTGCTTGGTATGTTTTGGAGAGAGTGCTTGCTCGTTGTGTGGAGACCAACCTAGTGCTGAATTGGGAAAAATGTCATTTTATGGTACAAGAGGGCATTGTCCTTGGACACCGTGTATCTAGAGATGGGTTGGAAGTGGATAGGACAAAGGTTGAGGCGATTGAAAAATTACCTCTTCCCAAAAATATAAAAGCGTTAAGAAGTTTCTTAGGCCATGCGGGATTCTACCGAAGGTTCGTTAAAGACTTTGCCAAAATCTCCAAACCTTTAAGTGAGTTATTAGGAAATGAATTGAAATTTGACTTTAATGATGAATGTTTGGATGCATTCACTCAATTAAAGACACGGCTGATTACGGCACCGATTATAGTGGCACCCGATTGGGAAAAACCCTTTGTATTGATGTGTGATGCAAGCGACTACGCCGTTGTGGCTGTTTTGGGGCAAATGCGGGAGAAGGTCTTTCAAACTATAGCATACACTAGTAAGACTTTAATAGAGGCACAAATAAATTATACCACAACCGAAAAGGAACTACTAGCTATTGTGTTTGCCTTTGAGAAGTTTAGGTCTTATCTTCTTTGCACCAAAGTGATAGCATTCACCGACTACACAGCTATTCGCTATCTTATGGAGAAGAAGAATGCTAAGCCACGATTGATTCGATGGGTGTTGCTGCTGCAGGAGTTTGATTTAGAAATTAAGGATCGGAAGGGGGTAGATAATCCGGTGGCGGATCATCTTTCTAGGATTGAATGTTCTAATTCACTATTGCGATCAGAGATTAATGAAAGATTCCCTGATGAGTGGGTGTTGGCCATGACCGAACAATGCATACCTTGGTATGCAGACTACATGAATTATATTGTTAGTAGAGTCTTCCCACCTGACTTATCATATCAACAAAAGAAGAGGTTTTTGCATCAGGTACGCTCGTATTTATGGGATGAGCCATTTTTGTTCAGAATTAGAGCAGATGGGTTGCTAGACGTTGTGTCCCGGAGGAGGAAATGCGAGCCGTGTTGGACAAATGTCACAAGTCACCTTATGGAGGCCACTTTAAGGGGGGATAGAACATCGATGAAGGTCTTAGGAGCGGGGTTCTATTGGACGACTCTATTCCGAGATGCTAAAGGATTTGTGAGTCAATGTGACCGGTGCCAAAGAAACGAAAATATTAAGAAAAATGAGTCTATGCCATTGAACACAATTTTAGAAGTTGACTTTTTGATGTTTGGGGATTAGACTTTATGGGACATTTCGTGAACTCGAACGGTAACATGTTTATCCTTCTTGCCGTAGACTACATTTCTAAATGGGTCGAAGTCATAGCCACCGCTAAGAATGATGCCAAGGTGGTTTTACACTTTTTAAAGAATTATATATTTAATCGTTTTGGCACCCCTATGGCTATCATTAGTGATGGAGGGAGTCACTTTTGTAACAATTCATTCACTACGTTGTTAAGGAAATATGACGTCACTCACAAAGTAGTATTAACGTATCATCCTAAAACAAATGGTCTAGCGGAAGTGTCTAACCGGGAGATAAAAACAATTCTTGCAAAAACGGTTGGCTTTAATTGTAAGGATTGGTCCCAAAAGCTTAATGATGCCTTATGGGCTTACCGGACTGCATATAAGACTCATATTGGTCTAACCCCTTATAGGCTAGTATATGGGAAAACTTGCCATCTATCCCTTGAATTAGAACATCAAACGTTTTGGGCTATTAAGAAGTTAAATTATGATTTTCAAAATGCAGGTGAGAAGAGCTTCTACAAATCAATGAGTTAGAGGAATTAAGGATGAATGCGTATGAGAGTGCGAGAATTTATAAGGAACGGACCAAGAAATGGCACGACCAACGTTTGAGCGGAAAACAATTCGAACCCGGGCAATTGGTACTATTATTTAACTCTCGTCTAAAAATTTTTCCCGGAAAACTTAAGAGTCGTTGGTCGGGACCATTTCGAGTCAAGGAAGTCCATCCATACGGCGCGATCACCATACAAAATGAGCAGGACAATTCTGAATTTAAAGTTAGTGGAGAGCGTCTAAAAATTTATCGGAACGGTGATAATGAACGACTGGTGTCGTTCATTCATTTAAAATAAAAAGAAATTGAGTCGAAGATGTCCGGCCGGGACGTTTTAAACGAGGCGCTTGGTGGGAGGCAACCCATCCTATTCAATCTTAGTTTAATTATATATATAGATTTATATTATAAATAAATAAATTAATAAAAAAAATCGTTTGTTTCGCTAGCATAGTAAAAAAATGTGAAGGATTTGATGTCGCATAACTTTAATTAACTTGCTAAAAAACTTCTTAAAAGAATAATAATAATAAGATGAATAAAAGTCAGGAAAAGCGGGATGATTTTGTCTAAAAATATGCAGAAAAAGTTGTTGCAACATCCTGAAAAGGCTGTTGCAACTTTCGGCTGCTGTCCGCCAAAGAAGGAGAATCGGAATTTCTGGTTCGGATGAACCGGTGCAGTTTGTGAGGGTTTGGCCGGCTCAACCCCAGCCCTTAAACTTGTTCAACACATAAACTCTAAAGCCCGACTCAGCCCCATCCCCAATTTCCCGATATTGAACCCTAGAGATTTCGCGAGTTCTCAGCAGGCGGCGGCGGCAACTCTCCATCCCGGTGTTCTCGAAGTAGCAAGCGATCGCGGCAACTCCACGTCCCGACGGGTTTTGCCATAGGAGCAGCGGATCGTGGTCGGTTGGGAGGCGAAATTTGGGAACAATCCCGGGGAACATCTTCCTGCGCGAGTTCCAGAGGACGGAGTTTTCAAAACCCGAAGGTATCCATTTATGCACTTTGTGATTTTTTTAACTGATTTGAGGAGTAGCATCTATACATAGTTGATCGTTCTTAACCTGGATCAGGTCGGCGATCTGCGGGCGCGCTCCAGATTTCTTTCAGTTGTCAAAACTATTTGGGAGAATCCTGAGGTATAACCTCTACCCTTAGACTTAACGTGAGAAACTAGGATTAGTTCAAGTCGTTTTGGATTCAACGTTTATTTGTTTATCTGTTTGTTATGCATAGTCTGGACCATGTCCTCGAGGAGAAAAGATAAGGGAAAAGGCAAATAGACATCTAGGAAAAATGTCCGATTTTTGACTGAGAATGCTCAACATCGTTTTGAAACTCTAAGGATCGTCCCCTTCATTTATGAGCGAGGTTTCACGATGGAAACTAGGGCTTGGAGTGTGAAATATGTCGATCAGATTAAGGCTCTCCAATGGGAATCATTTTGTCACCCTAGGACTGAGGCAATCTTACCATGGGTGTATGAATTCTATGCTAATGCTAGAGACTCAAATGGGGAGAAGGTGTTTGTGAGAGGAAAAAGTGTGGACTTTTCGGCCAAAATAATCAATGATCTCTTCGACTTGGACAACACTATTCAAGATGGCTATACAAATATTCTGACAAGTGTTTCTATAAATGAAATGATGGCAATGGTTTGTTGTACACCGGAGCCGGAGTGGGCAAGTCAGTCAAGAAAAAACCCTACGTGCAACGTGCTTAAATCATAAAGCCAAGGTATGACACCTATTCATCAACGCAGGGGTTATGCCGACACGGCATCTGAACACATTGACATTACAGAAGGTCGCTCTTATTTATAGCATCTTGAAGGGAATAAAACTGAATATGGGAGAACTCATTTCTACACTTATAAAGCAAAAGGTCAACGAGGAGAAAGTGAGGCAGTTGTGGTATCCTGTTTTGATTACGGAGCTTTGTTGGATGGCAGGGGTGCATCAAGGTGATGATGATATGGTGACTCGAGTTGGGCATCCCATCACAGAGACAGTTGTGGCAGTGAATATTAAGGTGGTCGCGGGAACACCTAGAAAGCCAGATTTTTTGAAACTAATGGGAGTTGATCAGTCCACTAAGCCACCATCGGCTGATCCCTTTCATATTCACATTCCAATGGCAGATTGTGGCACCGATCCTGATGCTATGATGGAGCAGATCGACTATATTAAAGCATACCAGCGGTGTCACCACCTTTATGAAAGAGAATAGTTCGAGGATATTCGTTCAAGCCTGCACAAGGTAATGGAGAGGGCAAAGATCCCAGTGTCAGAGTCGAGATTTAAGATGGCAGGACAGTTCGACGATGAGGGATACCTTCTGACTTTAGATCGAACCAGGGTTGATCCATCAGAAGTTGCTGCGAGAGAGGAAGACGACGACGACGAAGAGGAAGATGGCAACGAGGGGGACGAGTAGGATTATCATCTATCCAGCTTTACTTTTGTATCGTTAGACTTACATTTTACTTTAGCATATATTTGGCTATGAGCTTTTTTGGACTCTACTTTGGTGATTCATATGTGATGATGTGTGTGTTGTATGGTTGGATTTATGCTTTATCCTTATTGATGATACCAATAGTTGTTTTCATAATTGGCTTGACATTGACCTGCACTTGATCTGCAATTGATGTTGCATGATGTGCATATTGATTTGACATGCACTTGATCTGCAATTGATGTTGCATGATGTGTATATTGATTTGACCTGCACTTGATAGTTAAAATATGTCATATATGCCCTGCGACATCTCATGTATTTTGTTCAAACCTGCACTTTTATGTCACCTGCCCTGTCATGATGTTGTTTATTTTATTGACCCTAGCATGTTATGAATTAAATATATGGAATGATGTATGGTTTGAGTAATGACAATAGTTTCTTTGCGAATCATCGAGCGCATGTGCCAGGGTTGTATGGTTTTTAATTATACTCATTTCTGCTAACACAATAGATCGCATAACAATAACTATGTACACTTTGAGGATAATAGTTCTGCAGGCTAGATTAAATGTCTGAGTTGCTGTTGATTATCATATGATGAAGTACCATGACGCCGTCAACAAGAAGCAATGGACAGTTACTGCACTACATCTACTGCAGGGGAGTTACTCTAATTTCAATTTTCTATATCCCTTAAACTACTTTGTTTATTCCTATCATCAAATTAGCGTCCTCTCCATTATCAACAATATCTTTGCTAGGGACTAGCAAAGGACTTAAGTGTGGAGGTGAGGGTGTTATAACTCATACTACTTGAGTGAAGAATAATTCCTTTAGATATGACTTTAATAATCTTAATTCTTGTTTTAATTAATCATTAGGTTATTCTAGACACATTCAATGATAATCAATTGGTATGGCTGAAAAATCCAAAGAGTTCATTTTATGAATTTGAAGTTAGTAAGATTTTTTCTGATAAAGCTCGCTCAAGCATTTTTTATATACAAAATATTTGTTTACTTCCAATACAATATTGTGATATTTACCTTTAAAATAACGTGGAGGGGTAAGGAAGAACTAAGTCAATGATGTAAGCCTACACATGAGTTTAGTTAGTATTCCTTTTGATCATCCATTAAAATATTTGAGCTTGACCTTTACCATATACATTATTTCATGCTTACTTGTCATTTGTCCATACTAGTTGTACCATAGTAAGTAAGTCATTTATGAGTGTCGAATTTCTCTTAAAGGGGTTAAATTTCATAGTGATATGTGGCTTACGTATATGTCTACATACTTGGAATGATCCCAACTATGATAAAAAAAGGAAAAGAAATTTGCGTCATAGTGATATGCGGCCTAGGTATGTGAATGCATACTTAGAATGATCTCAACTATGATTTTTTTTAAAAAAAAAAGAGAGAAGAAAAAAATGGTTGAAACATCATAGTGATATGTGGCCCGGGTATGTGCACTTATACTTATAATGATCCCTACTATGAATAGAGTATAAAAAAATAATGTATGACCCCATAACATGGTAGATTATTAAGAATACTAACTAGAGGACGTCATACTATTACCAAAGCTATCCATAAATTCCTAATCAAGCCAAAACTATCCTACTTTCATTTGAACTACTAACTCTTGTAGATGCTAAATCAAAAACTTAGCATATTCTTTCTCTTTTCAATAAATGTGGAGGTTCAATATAAAATTTTTGCTTGGAAGTAAACTATTTTTACCGCACTACGATACTTGTTTGAGCTTTATCTTCCATATAACTAATGAAATTGTGAATGAATGAGCTCTCATAGATTGCTAAGCTTATCAGTTGAGTTAAACGAGTTTCTTGAGTATGCCGCGATTATTTTGTTTTCAAGAACTAAAGATCATTTGAGTTCATATCTTATTACTTCTTCACTCATGTTATTGTTATGAAATGACTTTGCTAGGGACTAGCAAACGTTTAAGTGTGGAGGTGTGATAATTTCCCAAAAAGAAGTTATCTAGTACATCATTTTGATTTAATAATCACCGTATTGGGAAACAAATGGATTAAATAAGGAAAAATATGAGTAAATTCATACTTATTTTATTTGTAATTAATATGTCTAATTTTCCATTATTTTCTTGCTAGAAATGCTGAAGAAATCGATCCGGAGAAGCAAAGTTGGAATTGTTTTTTGGACTGCGCAGGTTGTTGCAACAACTTGAAAAAGTTGTTGCAACAACTGCTGGACGGATTTCGAATTTTAAATTCGAATTTTGCGCCAAAATGAAAACTGAAAAGAGACAACTTTTGGTAAAGGGTTGTACGTTTTTAAGAGTATAATCTCATACCATATGGGGAGAATTAATTATCATTAAGGAGGAGATCTTGGAGCCATCATCTTGGAGATTACTTGGAGAAGAAGAACGAGGGCAAACCGGATCTCAGAGAAGGACTGCATAGGGTCGACTTGGAGAGCAATTTCCGGCACTATTTTGAATCCTTTTGATCATGTGCTGTAAGATCTGTCTTATTTTGTGTGTTGCTTCTCTTGCTATGAACTAAATTCTCCAAGCCTTGTGTAAGGAGAGTACTATGTGTGTTTTTATGGTGTATGTTTCTTTCTTGTTGAGATTTGTTGGATGATTTGTTATCTTGTGAACTTTTGAATCTACTTATGAGATTTTTAGCTTTGATCTTAAAAAAAAAAAATCAAGGTACCATATATCAGACTTAGGCTCACCATCGACTGCCATGTAAAGGACTTGACAATCTATTCAGACTCCCAGCTCGTCATCTTACAGATAAAAGGTGAATACGAAGCGAAGAATGATCAACTAGTTCAATATCTTTCACTAGTAAAGTCTTTGTTGCTCAAGGTACCTCAATTTCAAATTCTTCACATCCCAAGAGAGCAGAATTCCAGGGCGGATGCCATTTCAAAGCTGGCTACGTCACCTACCTAATATCAATCAAGGAGACGCCAAGTAGAAGAGATTGTTATTCCCAACATCCAAGGGCCTTCGGAAATCATGGAGGTTGAAGAGCCAAAAGGATCTTGGATTGACCCGTTGTTAGCTCACCAAGAACATCAACTACTGTTAGAAGACTAGGTAGAGGCGCGACGCCTGGGGATGCGGGCAACCACCTTCACCCTAATCAATAGGGAGTTGTACAAACGGTCCTTTTTTGGGTTGTACTTGAAATGTTTGTTAGAACCAGATGCAGAATACACCTTGCAAGAAGTTCACAAAGTAGTCTGCGGAGAACATATAGGCAGAAAGGCCCTAGCACGAAAAATATTACGCCAAGGCTTCTACTGGCCCACGATGAAGAAGGAGGCAACCGAGTTTGTCCAAAGATGCAAAAGCTACCAGTTGCACGCGAGCATTCCTCGACAACTGCCGGTTGATCTCACTACACTGTAGGGAGCATGGTCGTTTGCGCAGTGGGGAATCGACCTTCTTGGCCCCCTACCTCAAGCCTCAGGGCAAAGAAAGTTCATCATAATGGTCGTCGATTATTTTACCAAGTGGGTTGAGGCGAAACCTTTAGCTAAGATCACTGAAGAGAATGCTAGACAATTCGTGTGGAAGAATATTATCTATCGCTTTGTCATCCCTGTAATCATCATCGCGGGCAACGGGACTCAATTCACAGGAAAGTCCTTCACAAAAATGTGTGAGGACTTGAAGATTAATCTGTGACACACTGTTGTGGCACACCCCCAAACCAACGGGCAGATTGAGGTGACCAATCGAACAATCTTGAAAGGATTAATATCTCGACTGCAAGAAGCTGATGGGCAATGGGTTGACGCACTTCCCAATGTCTTATGGGCATATCAAACCACAGAGAGAACCCCGACTAGAGAAACACCATACAACCTCTGCTACGGGACAGAAGCAATCATCCCAGTTGACCTTGATGTCCCGAGTCCCTGAGTCTCCAACTTAACCTAGAAAAGAATGATGAAGCTCGCCGGGAGAACCTGGATCTGATCCATGAAGTCCGAGATGTGGCAGCTCTTCGTATTGCCGCCTATCAGCAATGTTTAGCGCTATATTATGTTCGAAAGGTGAAATCCAGACCCATCAATGTTGGGGATTTGGTTCTTCGAAGTGTAGAAGCTGCTGGCAAGGGACCTCAAGGAGATAAGCTCTCCCCTTCATGGGAAGGACCACCACAATTGTGAAGTCAGAAACCTACAAGCTAAGGAACGCGGCGGGAAAGACCCTACCCCGAGCATGGAATGCGCAAAACCTGCGTTGATTCTATCAATGACTTCTTATTTAGAACTCGCTAAAATATTTTTATCATGCTTGAACTCTATGGTGTGTAAAAAACCACAAGACCAGATCTATGTAGACACTCTTTTACTTAAATATTGTATTGTGTCTCCCTCTTCAGCGAAGCCCGATCAGTTTCAAGCAAAGTCGCGAGTGACCCTCGTGCAAATTAAGCCACGAGTGATCCTCGTGCAAACTAAGCCGCAAGTGATTCTCATGCAAATTAAGTCACGAGAGATCCTCGTGCAAATTAAACCGCGAGAGATCCTCGTGCAAATTAAGCCGCGAGTGATCCTCGTGCAAATTAAGCCGCAAGAGATACTCGTGCAAAATAAGCCGCAAGAGATTCTTATGCAAATTAAGCCGCGAGAGATACTCGTGCAAAATAAGTCGCGAGAGATTCTCCTGCAAATTAAGCCGCAATTGATCATCGTATAAATTAAACTGCAAGAGATCCTCGTGCAAATTAAGTCACGAGAGATCCTCATGCAAATTAAGCTGCGAGTGATCCTCGTGCAAATTAAGCTGCGAGTGATCCTCGTGGAAATTAAGTCGTGAGTAATCCTCGTGCAAACTAAGCCGCGAGTGATCCTCGTGAAAACTAAGCCGCGAGCAATCCACGCACAAAATCAATAAGATTGCGCATGCGGTTTGAATACAAAAGCTATTCACCGAACCTGCCTTTCTACGTCGTGACATCGTTAGGGCTTGCCCCCCTCACGACTAAACCACGAACGATCCTCTTGCAAACTAAGTCGCGAGTGATTCTCGTTCAAAATAAGTCCCGAGTGATCCTCGTACAAACTAAGCAACGAGGGATCCTTGTGCAAAATAAGCCGCAAGCAATCCTCGTGCAAACTAAGTCGCGAGCGATCCTCGTGCAAATTAAGTCACAAGCCACACACAAACAAACCAAGCCGCAATCACAGCCCACATAAAGCAACGTCGCTAGTCAAACGCATAAACATCATTCGGGCAAAAAGAAGAAAGAGAATGTTATCATCATAGCAACATACAAATACATGCTCAAATGCGTTGATCAAGACTGTCAAACAATAAAGGCAACATATAAGATGTCATACTAGAAGAAGAAAAATGCAAACACGTAAATACAAGAATATAATGTCGCTACATATCAGCTGCATCAACATCAGAACTCTCATCGCCGGAGATATCATCAAAACTAAATCAAGATATGTCACATCTCAAGGTCCTGCCAACATGACGAAAAGCCTTCGAGACTCCCCGCATAAGCGCCAGTTCACGAACATCATCCATCTAAGCCTCCACCTCCTTAGTCCAGATCTCATCACGAACCTCCTCGCTAATCAAGCAACGATCCCGCATATAATCTAAGGACTCCATATACTCCGCAAGTCCGGCAGCCTTCAACTCTGACATGTGGCTCAGAAGATAACATCACCACATGGGCCTTCGCCTCACAAAGAACTATCTCTAAACGAGAAATCTCCTCCTGTGCAAGCTTCACCATCTGCGCGGTTCTCTCCACCGGAGACTTCTCCACCTCCAAGGACGCCCGAGTCTCCTCCAATTCCGCCGTCAGCTTCGACCCAATCCGGCGAAATCGAGAAATGTCCCAATCACGATCATCCCTCGGAGTAGCAAGCGAGCTCTTTGTCGCCCGAAATTTCACCTGAAGGGCCAAGTACCCATCCTTCAAACTCACATAGTGGTCATTCCAGATAACAACAATTTGGGCCGGAGCCTCAATCTGTATAAAAAGATAGGGAAAAGTTCAGCACCACCAAAGTAATGATGAAAAAAATTCACAAAAGCAAGCGTGCTTACCGCATCACTCATTTCCTTCAAAGAAGAAGACATCCTGGGAGCAGCCGCCTCCGCAGGAGGAGCCCAGGGGAGGGGGGCAGAACATCCGAGTACCTGTATCTCAGGAGTAGACCCGCTTCGAGCATCAGAGGGAGCAGTCTTACCCAGGGAAGCCGGACTAGACACCATACCAACGGCATCACAAGGGGTTGTAGCGGCCTTCATCTTCCGACCGCAACCTGAAGATGTCTCGACAACCCTCCTAGGCTCTGAAGAAATGCCACAGTGCAGCAAACGTTTCTCTTCCATGAATGAGGAAAAGCTGAACATGATGTTTGCTAACTCACGGGGCTCCAAAAATCCCAGCATTGGGGAAAACTCCCGCTCCTTCCCCTTTTGGCGGCGACAACGATCAGACAATGCATTCCACAGCTCCGACAAACCCCAAAAATGCTTGACATAGCCAAATAGAGTATTTCCGTGACGACGTTTCGTCCGAGTCTCAAAATCAAGTCAGCTCTTGTTGATATGAATTTCAACACGCTCACCACCATCATTGCGAATGTCGCATCATTTTCAAAAACAGTCCAAAGTGAGTTTCCAGCTATGTTCACGAAAGAAGACAACCAATCCCATGAGGCCTACTACTCCTAGTGGAGTAAAGTGGGAAATCCGCTCACCGCTGAACTTTAAAATCTCAATCGTTTCCTCGCACGGTGGAAATCGGAAACCTAATCTCAAAGTAATCTCGCACATCGTCAACCAACCACGAGTAGGATTTTGAATCCTCTCCTCAGCATGTGGTATCTTCACTTCAAGGTAGCCACGTAATCCGAACCTTCTCCTCCAAATCGCAACCTGATCATCAGTAAGAGAGGAGCGCAAACACATTGGTCTTGCGGTACGCATCAAACCCTGATATAAAAAAAGATTGGTCTTAGATAAAACAATCTATAAGTCAAAAACTTTCCGCCCACGTCGTGCGTATGAAGGCACGTCGCGCAGCAAAGCCAAAGCCATACGCGTTCGAGTATGACGTGCACGAGTACACACACATAGGTGACTCTTTGCGCGCGCACCCGCAAGTCGGTGGGTGCGCAAGCCAGTACACACGTGCCTGCACACAGCCCACGCCTGCGTGCTCTCGCGAGGGCGAACTGGTATGTGCCTTGGTGCGCCCTCACCCGCGCGCGCCTTGGTACGCCCGCACCTGCGCGAGTTTTGGTGAACGCGGGCACGTCGGCTGCCTTCCCCGGGCGCATTTGCTAGCGCGACTCATTTCCCACAGGGCGATTGTTCCCGTCCGTGATCATGTGCAGATAAAGCGGCGTTGCCCCTGACGAGCGCGCCCCGTCACCTCTCCTTCTCCTCCTTGGCATATTCTAACATTTACCTAAGTTTGCAGGGCTCCGCCATCCACTATCTCCGGCCTTTCACCGTTTGTCATCGTATCCACTGCGAAAAAGAGAGAAATCTTTATTTTTTTGCTCGTACCAATCTCCAACAACACAGAATCTCAAGGGGCAAATGATGGGGATGAGATCCCTCTTAAAAAGGATTGGTGTGCACATAACAACAACCCCCGTGATATCTACTCAAAATTAATGGGATCATGGGTGTGATGACATGCGTGATCACCTTGCCCGATCCCCCTGAATGTTGATCCCATCACGCATAATGCTAGAACCACCCGCGCGCGCACCGAAGGTGGCGGCCAAGTCGGCCGCCGGCACGCGGCTGAAGAAGTGGCCAGGCCGGTCACCCTTCCTCGGCCGCCGGCGTGCGGTCGAAGGGGCAACCAGGTCGGCTGCCCTTCCTCGGGCGTCGGCGCGCCGCCAAGGGGGCGGCTGAGCCGGCCGCCCCTCCTCGACCGTCGGCGTGCGGCCGAGGAAGCTTTGAAGACTTAGTGTCGACCCACTCTGGACCACACGAGGATCATTATGGCCTCACTGGCATCGTTCGGGTTGTAGCCCAATCACCCAACTCATCTCCATCAACAGAGGGGTTGTTGGTGGGCATAGCCTCCCTTTGATGAGGCAAACTTGATACTCGAGCATGCTCGGGCTGGAGTAGTACTGGGATGGGTGACCTCCTGGGAAGTCCCCGTGATGCGCGCTTGACTGTCAAGTTTGCCTCATGCAGTTCAATTGGTGATGAGAAGTTGAAAAACTCTATAATTAAGAGTGCTCGGGCTGGAGTAGTACTGGGATGAGTGACCACCTGGGAAGTTCCCGTGATGCGTGCTTGACTATCGAGTTTGCCTCATCAAAGTTAGGTTGTGGCCACCAACAATCCATCTGTTGATGGAGAGGGGTTGGGTGCTTGGGCTACAGTCCGGACGACGCCGGGTGAGGCTATAGTGATCCTTGTGAGATCTAGAGTGGGTGACTACCAAGTCGTCACAAAAAACACTGGGTCATTACAAAAATGTAACATCTCCATCCGTCATATGAAATATAACAGAGGGTCCGGCCGGGGCCCCACGCCATATTTCACAGACAGTCAGCGGAATTACATGTTAATATCGAAATACCAAACGAATCCTAACTTAGAGCACTCTATCGGAAGCTTAAAAGGTTTAATTTGAACTCTCAAGTATCATCAATGTCCACCATATAAAACTATAGGAATGTGATTACAAAATACACAAAAGTTACGGCTTAAGGCCCTACAAATGTTCTTCCCAAAAAGAGTGGTTTACAAACATCGGCGCGCAGGTCAGCCACACATGAAAAATACTAAAAAGCCTTTGCTTGGCCTTCGAGGGCCGGCATAGCATCAATGGGATGTAACTCGCTATTTCCCGCTCGACTCTCCAGCACCTGTACAGAGACAATGCACCACAAGGATGACAAACAAGGCAACAGTCATCTTTAGCTGATCAATATATAATGACCTTACACCTCACTCGGGGAGGCGGTTCTCCTTCCCTGCTGCAGCAGCATAAATATCTTTTGGAAATAATAGCGTACACTTAATCACCATTCGCCACAGATGCAGGCTCAATCAGTCACACGCCCCGTGCACTTAGGGCACATTATCGGTGTACCGGGCTTCTCGGGTCCCACCACCATCCATAGTCCCAGACTTGATGAGCTTCACATGTTTTATCCACACATTTTATCCACGGAGTCTTCTCCGGCACGCAAATCAATTCATCACCAATCCGTACCAACCTGTCCAGATGCTTCACACAGGCTTCACACAGCATGTTTATTCCTTACTTCGATTCTGGAGCTAAATGCAAGTTTTATCGGGGATCTTGTTATTTGACAATGAGCTTCCTCTCTACCCGCTTTCACAAGCACAAATCGCTTGTCCCACCCTTTTTTCACATTTTGGTGAGTGGTTCCATGCACGTATGCAAATTGAGGACTTCACTTGTCCACCGGCCGGGGGCCAGGGTCTCGCCCGCGCCTCTTCTTGTTCAGAGCGGGGCGAACCGGCCGGGGGCCAGGGTCTCGCCCGCGCCTCTTCGTCAGCGGCCTAGCGGGGCGAGACCGGCCGGGGCCAGGGTCTCGCCCGCGCCCCTTAGCGGCCTAGCGGGGCGAGACCGGCCGGGGGAGGGTCTCGCCCGCGCCTCTTCTTCAGCGGCCTAGCGGGGCGGACCGGCCGGGGGCCAGGGTCTCGCCCGCGTCCTTGTTAGCGGGGCGAGACCGCCGGGGCCAGGGTCTCGCCCGCGCCTCTTTTGATCCAGAGCGGCCTAGCGGGGCGAGACCGGCCGGGGGAGGGTCTCGCCCGCGCCTCTTCTTGTTCACTAGCGGGGCGAGACCGGCCGGGGGAGGGTCTCGCCCGCGCCTCTTCGTTATCGGGGGCCAGGGTCTCGCCCGCGCTTCCTCTCCGTGGATCTAGCTATTTTACCTTCGTCGAAATTCCCCCTTTACCCCCCGGCGTGGCTCATGGCCCAAGGATTTTTGGGCGTGATTCTGATCAAGGGGTTTTGGAAAACAACCCCCTTGGGTGCTTGGAGGAGGACAACTTGGATCTTGGTAGAGTTGAGAGAGCTCCAAGGCACCCTCTCCTAGGGAGGGGAAGTCTTAGCCTCCTGGCCTTAGAGCCGAGGGTCTTCCTCTTCTTCCCGAGTGTAGTAGGTGTGAGGTCACCCCTTCCCCGAGAAACTCAAGAAGGTTTCTGGTTTCCAAGAGAGAAAGTATGAGAGAGGAAAATGAGAATGAAATCTCAAATCCAGCCCTTAGTAGCAAGCTACCGTCGTACGGTATCTGCGCGCGGTATCTGAGGCGGTCTCCGCTTGGCCTAATGGACATCGCTCTGTCACCCAAAGCAACCTCCACCGCAATGCCACGTGGCAAGCTACCACAGGTGTTAACTCACTACCGCTGAGCAGTAACATCCCGAGGCATCGGTCAATTTAATCAGCTAACGTCACGTGTTAGCGCACTACCACCGCGCGGTTGTCACTCAACGCTTCGTCTAGAGTGTTGAGTGTGTCGAGTTATAACGCCACGCGCTAGCCCACTACCACCATGTGCTAGGCCTCTCAACGCTTTGTCGAAAGCGTTGAGTGGTAGCGCCACGTGATAGCTCACTACCGCCACGCGGTAGATACCTGAGACGAAGGTTGATTTAATTCAAGGGCTAACGCCGGCGTTAACAATACCATCGTGCGTTAACTTCCAATTCTTCCTTTTTAGGATTTTTGGGAAATTACAAAAAAGTGCACTTTTTTATGACGACCCAGTGCTGACCCACTCTGGACCACACAAGGATCATTGTGGCCTCACTGCCATCGTTCAGGCTGCAGCCCAAGCACCCAACCCATCTCCATCAATAGGCGGGTTGTTGGTGGGCACAACCTCCCTTTGATGAGGCAAACTCAATAGTCAAGCGCGTAACACGGAGACTTCCTATGAGGTCACCCATACCAAGATTTCTCTAGCCCGAGCATGCTTAACTATGGAGTTTTTCAACTTCTCATCACCAATTGTGTTGTAGATCAATTGGTGAAGAGAAGTGAAAAAACTTGATAGTTAAAGGTGCTCGTGATGGAGTAGTACTGAGATGGGTGACATCCTGGGCAGTCCATGTGATGCGCATTTGACTATCGCGTTTGCCTCATCAAAGGGAGGTTGTGGCCACCAACAACCCGCCTGTTGATGGAGATGGGTTGGGTGCTTTGGCTGCAGCCCGGACGATGTCTGTGAGGCCACAATGATCCTTGTGTGGTCCAGAGTGGGTCAGCACTGGGTCGTCACAGAAGCGGCCTAGTTGGCTGCCCCTCCCAGGCAGACGGTGAGCAGCCAAAGGGGCGGCCAGGTCGGCCACCCGTACGCGGCCGAAAGGGCGGTCAAGCCGACCGCCCCTCCTCGGCCGCCGGCACGATGCCAAGGTAGCGGCCGAACGCCCCCTCTCCGGCGCCAGACTAGTTGTCGTGCGCTCTCCCTCCTCATCGGCGAGTTCGCCGACAAGTTCGTCGGCCGCCTATGGGAGCCTGTCCCCGCCGTCCGATCTTTTCAGGTCATTCTTGTCGTCTGATTCACGTGTAACCACCCACTAACCACCAGGTTTGTGGGGGAATTTTATTATTAATTTAATTGGTGTACAAATAGCGAAATTAATTATCTTAATATGCGCCCCTAAACTATAGCAAGAATATTTATAATAGTGGTTATGGTGCGCGAATATCCGCGTAACCACCATAACCACCCCCAGGAGGCTATAAAAGGGGCACTAGGCCTCCTCATTTCTCACTTTTTTTCCTCCGAGCTTTCTTCTTCCTCTGGCCGAAGCTCTGCCAGATTTCCCCTACATGCAACACTCGAGCCACGTTCAAGCCACTCCCGAGCCGCATTCAGGCCATCTCTAAGCCGCATTCGAGCCACCCGACGAAGTCCGATCTCTCCTCTTCCGAAAGGCCTCCGCAACCGAAAACTCAAGTGCTCCACTCCCGCGTTCAGTGCCAGCGTGACGTCCAGCAAAGCCTATCCCTGTAAATCGTAATTTGTAACAAACATCGGGCGAGACGGTCTGTCGTCTGTCGAGTGGTAAGTGTTCTCTCATCTTCAAATTGTAACGGGGAGCGGTCTGTCACCCTCGATTCAACAGACAAGCTGTAACAATATGAAAATAGTGGAATTTGACCGGCACAGATCCGATCACGTGATTTTTTTAGCCGGTTGAGGGTTTTTCCACGTTAAAGCTTCATGTGCACGATCGACTCATCTCATTGACTGTGTGCACGCTCGACCGTTCCGGGAGCTAAGGCGGTCCAGATTATTCCGGTCCGGCCGGGACGTTGAGTTAGCAGCAACAACAACTATATTTGGTTATACACATGAATTAAATCTTGTTTTGCAAAAAAAAAAGATCAGGATATTATTAATGATGTGTCTTTTGTTAGTTTGACAAAAATACAATTGCAAAACTTGCGTGATGATGGTTGAGACACTCTGTTCAATAAGATCTTACTTTTTGTGGTAAATATGATATTCATATTCCTAAATGGATGATCTATATGTTCCGCATGGAAGATCAAGACGATTTGTTGAAGACTAGATATATTGGCATCATTATTAGGTGTCAATTTTTTTAAAAGTGGTTGATTTACAATTGCATGAGTTTAATAACATGTTTAATAAGGTGAGTATGAAGTTGTTTCATTGTATGTCTTGTTTGAATCTCATTAACCCTTTTGATTGTTTTAACAAACAAAATGTGCTCAAACTTGTATAGTTTTATCCTAATAATTTTTCAAGTTTGGAGTTGTTTAATCTTGACTTTCAGCTAGACAATTTCATTGTGGATATGAGAAGCGATGAAAGGTTTTTTGACTTGAATGACCTTGATCATCTCTCTATAAAACTTGTTGAAATTGAGAAACATATTGCTTATCAACAATTATACAAGCTATTGAAGTTTGTATTGATTTTTCTTGTGGCTACTGCAAGTATTGAAAGAGACTTTTAGGGCATGAATTATGTCAAGAGCAGATTATGCAATAGTTTGGGCGATTAAATATTGAATGACTGTCTGGTTACCTTCATTGAAAGAGATGCACTTTTGAAAGTTTTCGATAGTGATGTGATTGATCGTTTTCAAAAAATGAAGACTCATTGTGAACAATTGTAATTTCTTTTGACATTTGATAATTTTCAAATAAGACATTTATATGTGATTGTGTATGACTTTATAATATCAATCATTTTTCATTTTCTATATTATGTTATAAAAAAAATTGTGTACCCTCATTTCTAAATTCATGGATCCACTACTGCTGGGTGGTATGCATGATCAAACGGTTGCGATGTTATGACCGAACTAGATCAGACAGTCCATATTGATTATATGGTATGCCGAGTTACAAGGTATGTGCCTAAAGTATCTCTTTATATATAGTATAGATATATATTAACATTTAATATAATTTCCACTCTTTCATTTTCATTACGCTTTAATTCTGCTACACTGTTTCGCACAACACTGAGAATTCAGTTTTTCAAACAGTTCATAAATTTTCCCGTCATTTGGCAAAACAGTTGATTCCCCCACCACTGTTTCTCATTGTTGCTTCTCCCAACATTGCAGCTTAGCCAAATATGCCCTTAACAAGGTACGAGAAGCGCCCGATCTA
Source organism: Platanthera guangdongensis (assembly GCA_039583875.1). NCBI lineage: Eukaryota > Viridiplantae > Streptophyta > Magnoliopsida > Asparagales > Orchidaceae > Platanthera > Platanthera guangdongensis. The sequence continues at coordinate 234,638,258 of CM077163.1, forward strand.
GCCCTCAGATTGCCCACATCCTCGGGTTACATTTATGATTCAATGTCATGCATCTATTTTCCTCGCAGCATGCACGGTTGCGCGACATACATAGGATTCAGACCATCCTACACTCACTGTCATTTCTAAAGGGTATCTCCCTCAACATAAAGTACGCTCACGATCAGAAGGCAAATCTCTGAAAACCATTATTTGCACGCAGCTCATAGGCGCGCACTTTCGGCCACACAATCGTACGTCCGACTCATGATCAGAATGCATTACCGTTAAAATCGACGTGTAGCTCCAACAAGGACGCACGACTGTGCCTCTCTTAGTGCAATGTCGCGGAGTGATGAAATCTCAAAACACTTTTAAAAGATTTGAAATGTTAGACTTACTACATGTGGTGCCCCACACAATCAACAATGTCACAAGTTCTATGGCATGAAAACACAATTCATATTAAATTTGAAATTGAGTGGATTCTAATTTTTCAATTTCAAAACCTATTGTAAATTTCAATGGAAGAATTAATGGACACCATTAGTCTGACCTCAATGATAAAAGGATCCCCTTCCACTCCTCCACTAACCCTATTCTTTATAAAAAGAAAAATATATTTCAACAACTTTAATAAAGCAGCACCTAGCTGCCTCCATTAAGGCATTAACACACAAACCCCACTTCCTTCACCAAACAAGCAACCAAATCAGAAATGCTTCCCTCAACTTTACCCCTCTTCCTTCTCCTCCCTCTCCTCTCCATCGCCGCCGCCGGCCCGCTCGAAGATACCTGCCAGGCCATATCCGCTTCCCGCCCGGATCTCACCTCCAACCTCTGCATCACCGCCCTCTCCGCCGACCCCGCCTGCCACTCCGCCGACCGCCGCGGCCTCGCCATCATCGCCGCCCGAATCTCCATCGCCAACGCCACTAACATCTCCATCATCATCCACCGACTCATGGACGCCGGCACAGACCCCATGACTGCCAACTGCCTCAGCGTATGCCTCGACGTCTATTCCGACGCCGTCGATCATCTCAGGGACGCCGCCGACGGGATCAATTCCGGGAAGTACGACGACGCCGTGACGTTTCTGAGCGCGGCGGTGGATGCTGCGGAGAATTGCGAGGATGCGTTTGGGGACGAAGGGATGAGTTCGCCGGTGGCGGAGGAGGACCGGCGGTTTGAACGGATGGCGGAGATCGCTCTGGCCATTGCCGCAAATTTGAAGTGATCAGTGGTCTGGTCCGGGATAAATTGTTCATATTAATCAAATATCAAAATTTATGAATAAAGCATTTTATAACCGTATTTAATTTCTATAATAATATTGTAGTTTTTATCGGTATATAATATATTATATTATTTCAATTTTCACATGATCATAATTTATAATTACATAAAACTCCTTGACATATCCTCCTTCATTTCCATTTTTTAGTTATAATTACAAAAGGTAGAGCTTAGAATTCACATTTGTCGTAGAGATTTTGATTCTGATTTAGATTCTAATTTATCCCGAAATTTTAGATTTGAATTCTCATCAAATGAAGAATCAAATAGACTTTAATCCAACACTAATTATCATCTTTATATATAATATAATAATTTTATTGTTCACATTTCACAATCTATTTGTGATTCTTACAAATAAGATAACATAATTCGGATTTGAATTTAAAAATATCTTAATTGAATCTTCAAGAATTAATTTTTAAACTACTCACGGATTAATTTTTAAACTACTCACGAATCACTACTAGAAAACAAGCTTTTAGCCACGGCTTACCCACGGCAAATGGGCGTGGGCAATGCGAGCATGGCTAATAGTATTAGCCACGCTGAATCCGTGGCAAAAAGAGTTTTAGCCACGACTTTTAGCCACGGTTTAGAATCGTGGCTAAAGGGTCTCTTTTCAGCAATTATTAGCCACGGTCTCATTGTCGTGGCTAAAGCTCCTTATTTGCCACGGTTGAATTTTCGTGGTTAACGGGGCTGTAACAAACGAAAAAGATTCCGCCGCCGCCGCCGCCCGCCGCCCTCCGCCGCCGCTCGCCGCCTCCCGCCGCCGCCCGCAAGCCCAGCTAATTCAAACATTCATTGCGGAATGGGATATATAAACCCGAAATTTATGTTGAAATTGGCTGTGTGTGACTAAAAATGCCACGACTTTTTGCCACGGTTTAGGCTTTCGTGGCTAATACTAGCTTATTAACCACGAAATAGGCAAACCGTGGCAAAAAGTATTTATTTGCCACTGTTCAATCATCCGTGGCTAATACTAACATATTTGTCACGGTTTAGGTACTGTGACTAATACTTCATTATTAGCCACGGTTTTCTGCCGTGGCAAAAAAAACCGTGACTAAAGGTCATTTTTCTAGTAGTGAATGATCCGTTGAATTTAAAATAGCATGGAAAATAAAAATAATAGATAATGGACTTATTCTTCGTTTGAATAGGTGGAAGGAGAGGGGACGGGAGGAGACGAGGCCGCTAATCAAGCTATGGAGGGAAGAAGCTGCTGATCGAAACAGAGGATTTTCCTTCGTTTTTCATGACCCGGCAGGAGGAAACACAGCGGGAGGAGATGGCGGGCATTTGGTTACCCGCTATGCGGCACCATTTGCAGCAAACGGCGGGTCCAAACGCCTCGTCAAAAAAAGCCCGAGTTTATTTATTCAGGCAGATGAAAAAGACCAGCGGAGCAAAAGGACAGGGCAGGAGCTTCATGAGCTTGTCACGGGATGCTTTATAGTTCACGTGTTTACGGTTTCATACAATTATTATTCTATAAAATATTTATATTGCTTATAGGCTTAATTCGGGTTTGTTTGATTCGGGCCTGTTTAATTCTAATTAGGCGCGCGTGCCCAGATTGTGTTCGACGCACATAGCTTGCGTGCATCAGACGCACGAAAAAAATTCTTGTTTGGGAGGGAGGTGGCATTTGGAGGAGTTGGTGGACGTTTATGAATGCGCCCCCCTCCCCACAACTAGAATTAGATATAAAATGACGTTTTTGAATTTGTCATTTTCAAACGCAAAAATTGAGGTGAAGTTGAAACAATGTTTTTTTATGGAGCACTCTTTTAACAGTTGAAATAGAACATAAAACTATGCTTTCAGGGATCGGCCTAAATGCGTTCTTCCTGTTGTTACGTTTTTGCTACACAATGGTGCTCCATTTGACGAGACCAGCCCACTCAGACATGAGCTGGCCTGAGCGTCCGAACTCCGGCTATGGCTTAGGCAGCGGTCAGGCAATGACCGCTATCATAGAGTTCTTTTGCTATACTAATACAAGCGACGGTGCAAGGAGGAGGGTGTCATAGAGTTCTTTTGTCATACTAATACGAGTGGCAGTGCATGGGGGAAGGGGGGAGCATGGAGGAGAGAGAAAGTTGTAGGAGCAGGAGAGAGAAATTTGTATGAGGATTTTTCAGGTGAGAAGAGAGTGAAAATAAAGGAAAATGAGGGTCTATTTATAGATTTCATGTAACGCCCCAGAATTTATACAAAAATAGCTCACAGAATGTTACCGCCAGACGATAGTGCTAGTGTTGGTTGTAGCGTTGTAGATTTATTTGTTATAGCTCTCCGTAAGTTACCGCTGGGCGGTAGTGTGATATCGCGTGACGGTAATGAACCATTTGACGAAACCAGCATAACGATACGTCAAATTTATTACTGCTCGGCGGTAGTGTGATACCGCATGGCGGTAGTGTGCCACGTACTGGCAGCCACCTGTCGGCGATTGTGTGGAAGATTTAAACGGTGGGCTTGCTGAAGAAGCCACCGACCGAGGTATCGCGCGGCGGTAGTTTGATACCGCGCGGCATTTTTGACTATTAACATCCAAATGTCTTATTTTTAGACTTCATAATTTTTCTATTCACATTACCCTTGTAACATTTCCGGCACATCCTTCTATCTTGCAGCCGTGCACAACCCCGTTTCTGCTGCCAACCATCGTCGTCGCGTGCTCAGCTGTCGGCTTGCTCCTTCAACCCCCACGCACTAGCTAGTCTATAAGGATGTCTGGCAAAGGTTATTTGGCGCTGTAGGTATTTGAAGGGAATATAATTGGCGACATGCATACTGGTTTTGCTTGCACTTACAATCAATTGTGGACCATTGAATCATATCGGCCATCTAATTGTTGTTCGTTGACACTGGGATACATAAAAAGTGTTGAAATTGTTGAAGTGGAAGCAGACGGTCTAATTTGGCAGACCGCACAGGCCGCAGAGTTTGTCGTCGATTAGGTGTTGGCAGATAGCTAGGCACTGACTATTGTTCTCTTCTCTTGCTGTCTGGTTCAGTTAGCACCATGAGAGGTAACCGAGAGGTTAGCGTTAGCTAACCACGGCTGTCGCGGTCTGGATTGTGAGACCGTGGTGTTAGCTTGGAGCTGGCGGGTTCTCTGACTTGCATAGAGGTAGGCAGTTAGCATGGATAACGAATGATAATCGCACAGTTCGCCGTGATCTACTCGCATAGTCTGAAGCCAGAGTTTGTTGGTGTGTGGACTTGGTCACGGTGATGTGTCAGGTCCATGGTGTTGCCTCGTCGCAGAGATCGTTGAGTGCGCAGTCTGCTTCTAGAGTTCGTGGAGACCGCAAAATTGCGCGGTCTGGATATGGAGACGATAAATCATCATAGACATGGACTTTGCTCAGGATGCGTGGCTTAATTGCTTAAGTCCGCGCTGACTGAGGTTGTTGTCTGCATATCTATGCAGACTGGTTGGTATTTCACGCAAGCGGTTAAACGTGTTTTTTGTGCGTGGTTTGCTTCTAGTATCTACACTCTTGTGTGGATAGGTGCTGTTAGATGTAGTTGACGGACGGTTACCCTATCGTTATAGGCGGTGAGCGCACTGCTCTTGCCTCCTATAAATATGGGTGCTAGACTCATCATTCATAACGAGAACAGTGAAAACTCGGCTCGCGTTTTGAACTTGCAATTAGAATTTTTCTAACTGGACGACTAGGTGAAGTTGCCTTGTATTGTGCAGAATGTACGACTAGCATCGGGCGACTAGACAACTAGTTGGGAAGCTCAATGTGGAACAATTCAGGGTTAGAAGTTTGTGGTGTAGGTTGCAGTTTAGGCGGCCTGAAGTCTTGTTCCTCAAGGTTGCGGATAGTTCAAGCAGTTCGCCCCGGTCTCAGCGGGGAGCTTGGTTTCCCAGTTCATCAGCATTCAATAACAGGCAGTCTGTACGACTTGAGTAGTGGTTTGGCAGTTCAACGGTTAGAGCTATCCGAAATGACTTGACGGTTTCGACAGTCAGGCTTAGCGGTTAGAGGCTTGGACGGTTACTATTGCCAGTCCTCTGGTTTTTCTTGTTTGTATTTTTTTTCGCTTTCATCAAGTGCATTGTGAATCATGTCTCACAATGTATACCTCGCCCTGTAAAGAAGATTGATATTTCCATAGTGACTCTTGTGCTTATATTGTTGATGATTATTACTTAGTTTTGTTTAGTTGAGTGTTTCTGTAACCTTAATCAACTTCCTAAATTTTTTTTACATGGTATTAGAGGGTTATAAATGAGTTAGTAATTGATCAGCCTCAGAGGTGTGTTATCCTTTGAAAGTTGAAGTAAATTAGGGTTAAGCAATAGAAGCCGGTTACGCAAGAAGTCTTGGGATTGAGCTCTTAACGCAGATCAACTTTAAGAAGTGGAGGACTTGCATGAAGAGCTATCTTCTTGGTGAGCACCTTTGGGAGGTCATTAGTGGAGACGACATGCAAAAGGTAGTTGCTGATAGAGGGAATGTTAAGGTAGTGAGAGCTTAGGGGAGGATAAATGTTGATGCGGAGTTTACTCTAAAACGGGCTATCTCACCAAAGCTGTTTGACCACATCATCGGATGTCGGTCAGCTGCCGAGATCTAGACAGCCTTGGATGGTCTGTTCAATAAGAAGAGCGTAGCACGACTACATTTTTTGGAGAATGAGTTGGAAAAAGCCACTCAGGGTGATCTGTCCATATCATCATTCTTTTTGAAGATGAAAAACCCTTGCGCTGAGATATCAGCAATGGACCTGAGAGAGCTTATCTCAGAGGCGTAGCTGAAGAGACACATCATCTGCGGGCTGCAAAGTAATATGTTGCCCTTGTGACTTCTATATAGGGCTGGACTAATCAGCCATCGTTACTCGAGCTAGAGAACCTGATAGCTTTGCATGAGAGCTTGGCGAGGCAGATGACTTGAGTATCTATCTTAGGGGGAGAAAGCAAGGTTCTTTACTTTGGCAAGAAGAAGAGATGAGACATGAAGAAAAACCACCTGTTGGCGATGGTCCATCTTCTTCATCACAGCAGGAGAGGACGAGTCTCCTAAGCAGGGTGAAAAGAGGAAGAGAGGAGGACCAATATGCAACATGTGTAACAAACTTGGTCATATTTGGAAAGACTGCATGGTTAATCTTCAGCCGGGGCATGCCGTAGGAAAGGAAAATGTTGAATCCAGGGCTGAGGAAGGTAGATGGGGGAGTGCTTCTATGACAGACACTTGTGTTTGTGCATTGCTCTCCATCAACTATCAGGAGGATTGAATTGTGGACTCGGAGTGTGGTCATCACCTCATCAAAGACGAGTCAAAGTTCTCTTCTCTATAAACATATAAAGGTAATGATGTTATTATTACTGCTAACGTTACTGTGCATGCAGTCGAGAAGGAGAGGACGGTTTCTTTAAGTAGTGATAGGGATCTACTCACCATAAGGAGTATATATCATGTGTCAGGAATGAAAAAAGAACCTCTTCTCGGTGACCATTGTTTTAAATGTCCTCCGACATGTCCGACATGTCTCTCGACATGTCCGACATGTCTCTCGACATGTCCGACATGTCTCTCGACATGTCCGACATGTCTCTCGACATGTCCGACATGTCTCTCGACATGTCCGACATGTCTCTCGACATGTCCGACATGTCTCTCGACATGTCCGACATGTCTCTCGACATGTCCGACATGTCTCTCGACATGTCATTTTTTAGAGGAAAACGATATGTTTTTCTAAAAATAATAGATTATGTCCTTTTGTAAAATATAGGCCGACATGTCCGATTTTTTCCGATATATCAGCCGATACTACTTTTAAATATATCACATGTTATTTTATTTTATGTTATATTTGCAGACAAACATCATATATTTAAATCACCTATGAATATTATATTATGTATGTTTAAATCGATTAAACTTATTATTTCAATTTTTTAACGTTTTATTCTTACAATCAATTTTGTATAATTGTTTCACAAATTTTTAATTTCATATTATAAAAAATAGGAAAATATTTAATACATTTATTAGGTGATTGTTTCATATTTTAATATAAATTTATAAGTTTGAAAAAACTTATAATAAATCAAGTATTTTTAACTTTTAAATCTTTTTAATTTGCAATAAACTTATTGTTACCAAAATAAAATTAGTGTATAGTATTAAATATATTTTACAATGTATCATTTTGTATTTGTTAATAATATTTTTTCTTAGATATTATTTAAATTTATTTCATAATATAAATGACTCATTTTTTATTTATTTGTTATGTTATTTTTTCTATTTTTATAACATATAATTATAGTTAGTATACATTAAATAAAAATTTTATTTATAATATATGGAAATCCGATATTTAAAAATATCCCCGACATGTCCCCGACTTCTGACTTCCGACATTTAAAAACACAATCTGATATGTGTCTGACATCCGATATTTAAAACATTGTCGGTGACCAACGCTATTGATGCTTGTTGAAACCAGTCACCCGATTCCACCTAGAGTTCGGACCTGAAGTTGCAGCACACACTTACTCTTCTTGAACCGCCCTCCCGACGTGAGTCACAGGACCTGAAATAGACCGATGGTCTCAGCTCAGAGGTCCCACCTCTTACCCAGAAGAATCTGAAGTTCTCCTTTTCCCTAGCCAATGCTGAGCTAGGTGTCTCTGAAGAAGAATATGGAAAGGTTCAACAAGCTATTCAAGGTACCTTATCGATCTATTTATAGGCCTCTAAATTTGATCTACTAATAACCATACTGAACCGACCTGAAAATACCAAAATACCCTGGGTTGGGTCTGCCAACAGCCAAACTCTGCTGTTCTGAAAGGTTATATGCAGACCACCGAGGGTAAAATTTACCCGGGGTATAAGAGTAAAATCCCCCTTGGGGGTAAGAAGATAAAAACATCCTTCCTTCTATATGACGAGTGGGGAAATGATCAGCGAGTGAGACGATCTCATCTGCTCGTCTCGCTGCCTTCCCGCATCATGGGAGCCGTCTCGCCCTCAAGGGCCAGCCCGCAGCCTAGAGGATGTCTCGCCTCCAGCGTCAAGCCCCATCTCGCCTTCTGCGAGTGGACTACATGGTCCCACTCGCCTATTCCATTCCTCTCGCCGGCTTCTCCGCCCTACTGCTTGAGCCGCCTCCCGCGAGCCCAAGATTATACAATGTTGGGTATCACATTCTGTTTGACCCAATAGATGTGAAGTTTCTCCAGAATGTGTCAACTACGAAGGCTGACGCCACTCATGTTGGAAAACGGATTATGGACTTGTTTATGTTGACGACAAGTTCCTATATCGAGAAGATGAGGGTGAATGATAGTGATGCTATCTAGTATGAGAGGTAGAGACATGTTGGGATGGATAAGCTGAAGTCTATGGTGACAAGAGGTCTGGTGCATGGCCTGCCTAGCATGTCATCCTTATGATACGGCCAGGGGCGGACCCACGTTCAGATACGGTCGGGCACGTGCCCGACCCTATTTTTCGTGAAATCCCGCCAGATTCGTCATTTTTCGCTTCTTTCCGCGAAGTCGACGCGAGCGACGGAGCGACCCTTCATCCAAAACTCCGGCGTGATTCCTCCGGCAGCGATATCTGGCGTTTGGAAGCATTCGTCGGCCTTCCGAGTGCCTGCGTCTCTGCCCTAGTCCGGTAGGAGGTACTCCCTTTCATGTCTCTGGTAATCAATTAGGTACTCCCTTTCATGGCTTTCTCCTAGCAAAAAGTTCCGGAAGGTTTTGAGTTTCCGAGTAAAAAGACTCAGTGGGCCTTGTTGAAGGCAGTGGAATCCCACAGGCTGTGGAAGAGGGGAAGTACCCATGGTTTATTAGGGAATCTTTATACACATATCTTGTGTCATCTGGAAGTCTTCTGTATAGCTTATTTTTCTTCACTTATTTTATGTATTACTGTTATTTCTATTTGCTGTTTCTCTTGATATGTGATTATTTGTTGAGTACATATTATGATTTGGAAAGAAATTTTAGGAAGTGATTTTTAAATTCTCTATTCACCCCTCTCCCTCCCCTCTCCGAAAATATTCATATCCTAATTCTGCACTTTAAATTTAGCATTAGCACTACTCCCTGCAACTAGAGAGGAATTCATCCATGTAAGCTTGCTCACCAAAGGTTGTGTTGTGGTGCATCCGATTTCTCTTTGTTAATCCAAGCTTTATATTATTTATTGCTTAACAATGATCAGAAGTAAACTTTTTGGTTAGCAGATGTCTCTGGTAATCAATTAGGCCTAAATTTATTTTCATTTATGATTTCTAAAATTAACTCATAATGATCAATAAATCAAGTACAAAAACACCATGAAGCAATAACATATGCATTTTACTTTTGTTAGCTTCTTTTAGCCAGTTATAGCTTAACAATGTCATTGTTGCAGGTGCACTTTTCCCTTTCCACTCAATTCCCTAAGCAACAACCTACATTGATTCTGCAAAGTTCCCAGGTTTGTTATTTAAATTTATTTCCATCCATAGACTCTTGCTATTCTCCCGGAAGCCCAGTTGCCCGCCGCCGAAGAGGCCTTGGTTTTAGATCTGAATTTATTTTTGGTTATATGAATCTGTTTTAGATCCACAAGTAGATTGAATGAATGAATGTATATCTGTATTTGCTTTAGGTTATATGAATCTATTATAGATTTGATGAGCTAGTTTTACTTGCAGAAGCAACTTGATAGTAAGATGAGCGTGTCAGGACTGGAACACCGTGTGAGTGGTGGATCGCCAAGCCGGAGAAGCCGGTGCTTCCTGAACAGCCGAACAGGTGATAAGTCGTTTCTTCCAAGCAGGTTTGATTTCGATTTTGCCCTAGTTATCAATCTACACATAGTTTTGATTTCTTTAGGAATTATTTTTTCATTCATCTGAAATAGCTTGATTCATTTGCCATAATAACTGATGATAGTTCTCAAATTTTTTGACCAAACAAATGCGGTGTTAGAAAGTAACTCGGTGCATCTGACCTGCACTCTCACCCTAAACCGTTTGATGAATACTGTTTTAGTTTATGATTAGGGAGAGATATGTATGTTGAAAATTATTGTGCCCAGACGATGTCAAAATTCTAGTTCCGCCACTGGATACGACCAAGTCTATGCGAGCGTCAATATGGAAAGACTCATCGTCTCCCATTTAACAAATCACATACCAGATGCAAAGCACCATTGGAGTGCATCTACGATGATCTGATGAGACCCACTGCCACCCCCAAATCGTGGAGATAACATGTATATACTGGTTTTGGTTGATGATTTCACCAGATATACTTGTGTATATTTTGTGAAAGAGAAGTCAGAGTCGTTCCTGAAGTTTGTAGAGTTTAAGAAGCTCGCGGAGGACCAGCTCGATCCGCGGATCAAGAAGTTGAAAACTGATAATGGATGAGACTTAAACTCAAACTTTCTTCAACTTCTGTAGAAAGTACGGTATCCAGAGGGAGTTTCCTTGTGCGCACACTCCAAAAAGAATGGAGTTGCAGAACGAAAAATCTATAATTTGATGGAGACCTGCAAGCGCTGGCTTCATGCCAAAGACATTCCCAGAGCTTTCTAGGCGATGAGAATGGCCTGTGCGGTATATGCCATCAATTGGAAGACCCTCAGTCCCAACTGTTTCCCAACACCAACAACATGAAGTCTCTGCATGAGTTGATGTTTAAGGAGAAGTATAGTGTGGAACATCTTTAAGTGTTTGGGTCTACCTGCTACGTGCATGTTCCAGATGCTCTCATAACGAAGCTAGATGCGAAAGCAAAGAAACTATTCTTCGTCGGTTATGATAAGAGAACGAAGGGCTGGAAATGTATGGATCTCGAGACACAGAAATTTGTGGTCTCTAGGGATGTGGTATTTGACGAGCTAATGTCATACCAGGGTGGTTCCTCTGTGCAGCTACATGAGAGCAGGGGAGACGAAGGGGAAGGTGAAGCTGCTTAAGATCTTTTGGTGAAGTTACTTGTGTCACTAGGTGCTCTGGTTAGTTTCTGCTCTAGCGCAGATGCTTCTTGATCGGGAAGTAGGGGGAGCGATGCTCCAAGTGTGCCCGAGAGGAGTGCTAGTTCAGAAGAAGTAGCAGAAGTGGTGGATCATGGTCAAGCCCTGCGAAGGTCTAAAAAGATCATTATTCTACCAGCTCGATATAGGGACGAGAACATGGTGCGTTTTATCTCATATTTCTTCGCAGGACCCTTGGATGAGCGGGAGTTGTCATGCTTTGAGAACACCACCGACATTAATGTGTGTGAAGATGTTATGGATGTGGAGATGACCGCCCTCAGGAAGAACGAGACTTGAGATCTTATGTCCAATGTCGATGACATCACTCCTATGACATGCAAGTGGTCAATGACACCGAGCGACTAGTCAATTAGTTGAGAAGCTCAGTGTGAAACAATTCACGGTTAGTAATATGTGGTGCATATGTGTCGGAAAATGGAGAAATCTGCTCAAGATATTCTATATATGACCAATCAAGTTTGGAATTGGTGTGTATATAGTATTGCCGTCAACATAGTGCCTAGCCCTACGATGACATGAAATCCATAAGTCACTACCGAGTTGGGCCCAATAGGTCCGAACATTTATTAAATTATCCAACAATCTTTCTATGTCCACCACAAACCAGATGTCGGAAAGGATGTTTTGTGTAGTGTTCAACCAAATATGAATCATTCACAACCGTTCTCACACATGTTACACATGTTACACATATTAGGCTTAAAAGAAAATTATATGCATGATTAAGAATAAACATAAATCACAGCGGTATCACATATCAATCTTAAGTACGATCATAACATAGTTTCATCACACTTGCGACTAATGATCAACAAAAGACAAAATAGTCGAAACAACTGCGTACCAAAAGAGTGTTAAACAATGCTCTAAATAGAGGTAAAACAAAAAAAAACCAAACAACACTTTAGCTGTCATCATCCTTAGATGTCCAGCAGATCATCCTGATTAGGAATCAAGTCTGCAAATGCTCCTCCTTCAACAACAACTACTGTAATTTTCAAAAAAAAAATCATTTAAAATAAATTCATAATTTAAAAATGTACATACATGTATCTAATTATACTGTATTTAATTCACACTTTTAGAAGGTCATAAACATTGTCATGCCAAAGATACATTCTATAATGGAGGTTTTTTTGGCCAAACTCACCCAAACAAATTGCCTTGCCAAACGGAACCTTAATCTCCTTATCAAAGCCCAAGAAGCAAATGAAAAAACTTTGCAGTCTAAAAGAGGAGAAATATTTGGGTTCCTGTAACACATGTTAATCATAATAGATTATCATGCATGTGCAAATACAAATCTGTAATTTCAGCAACACAAATTGTTTGAAAAAACAAGATCATATTTTGATCAATTATACACGAAAATTCTTGACCTAAAAAATTTAAGCTGACAAAAATATGCTGCCAGATCCGGGATTAGGGCTGATATCGAGTCGTGTTCGGACAATTTTGGCTAGTCTCGAAATCGAAATTTTCGACTCGAACTCGGCTCGAAATCGACTCTAAATCGAAATCGATTTCGAATCGAGTCGGCTCGACTCGAAATGTCTCGATTTCGAGTCGGCTCGAAATTGAATCGAGTTTGCTCGAAATTATGCAGTTTTTCTCTTTATTTCTATTTGACTTAAAATTAAATTGGATAAAGTATAAATTTAGCAAACAAACACTTAAAAATTTCATTCTTTTTATTTTGATTTAAATTTTATTATTTTGATTTAAAAATAAGAATAAATTAATAAATACATAATATATTTAATTAATTCGAGTTGATTTGAATTGAATCATATTTGAAATGATTCAGTGTTGTTTTGAAATCTGATTCTAGTCAAGTTGAAGTAAAATTGAGTCCAATCAATTTTAATCCATTTTGGATTAGACTAAATTTTCGAGTCTAGCTGGGATAAAAGCACCACCATTTTATTCCTGGACATCGAACGCAAGCCAGCCAACAAGGCCGAGCAGAATTGAAGGGAAAACCTAAGAACCAACGGAAACAGCCAGGGAGAGTGGAGATCTCCAATTCCCTCGTCTCACAAACTCCATCGTTCTCTTCTCGTTGGCCGGGTCAGAGGGTCGTCGTCGTCGGTGTCGGCGGCGGAAATGGCTCCGGTGTCGGCCCTTGCCAAGTACAAGCTGGTGTTCTTAGGCGATCAGTCTGTGGGGAAAACCAGCATCATCACTCGGTTTATGTACGATAAGTTCGATAACACCTATCAGGTATGATCACAACCCCACCCTTTAGTAATTTTCTGCATTTGAAATGTAACAGCGAACGCTTTTGGTGATCGATCTGTGGTTCCTAATCTTAGGTTGTGAGCTTTTATGATATTTTCAGTACCTGGTTTCGTGCTCTCTTGTTAAAGTTATGTTAGTCTGGTTAGGTTTCAACTGCTTTTGGGAAGGTGAAAACGCAATAAATGAAATTGAAATGCCATTTTGTGTCTTATCGTGGAAAATAAAAAAAAAAGATGATTGTGGAAATATGAAATATAATATAAATTTTTGAGAAAATGTATTGGATGAATTACATGATATGATTCTGCTGAAACAGTGAAACATCAAATTTAATCGAGGATGATTTGGATTTCACATAAGTTGGGTGAAAAAGTGTGGTGAAATATTTCGGTCAAAATAATTTTCTTTTACTTATGAAGACTATTAGAAGGTCACAAAGGGATAAATAGTAAAAAGGATCAACATCAAAGTGAAGCTAAACTTGAATTGGCCAAGGAGCTGCTACACTCGCATAACGGGTGACCTGCCGGAATTGACTGTTTTTTAGTTATTTGATCCATTCCCTGGCGTGAAAGACTTCATTGGCTAAACGATGCTTCGAGATACTAAAAAAATTGGTAATGCAAGACACCAAGTTGTGTGAGGTTCAGTAATGGATTTGGTTTTTAATGATGTGGAGGTAAATAAATGGCTATATTTTTTTTCTAGTAATCTTTATATGATAATTGATTTATACAATTATATACTCAATAATGAAATCATAATAGACCCACAACAAACTCTGGTTACCATATAAATAGCATAACTGGATATAAATACATCTCAAAGACTCGAACATGACCTAAATTCAAATAAATAACATTGCAAATATTATTTTTTGGATAAAAAAATTTAGACATCAAATATAATCAAATTTCTTCGATATAATTGACGCTTATTTTTGCGGCAATGCGTCCTAGAACACTACCACTTTATACTTTTTTTTGTTTGCTTGATCCCTCATCAACACAAGTTGTCCTCCACAGACTGATCGAGATTCAATAACAGGCATTTATTTGAGTCCCGCAGAACTACGAAATTATATAAAGGAGCTTTGGAAATGTGAGTTTGTTACTACATAGGCAAAAATATCTAGAAAATTATTACCATTTAAGGATAAAATAGGAAATATGAAAAACAATTATAGGGTTCATGTTATTTTGTTTTACTAGGCATTTGACTTAGTCTAGCATTTTATATTTTATTTGATTTAATTCCATAAACTAAGTAGTTAGTTCCCATGTAATATGACCTCTCTATGTCAATTAAAGGCTTTTGATCTAACAAAAAACCATTTGTTCGTCTGCAAGAGTTCTAAACCCGTATCTATTCTTTTCATAGCCATCGATCTAATTTAGTGCTAGTCTTCCCTATGCCTATTAAAGTATTTTGATCTAACAAACATACCATTTGTTACTCCCAAGAGTTCTTATCCCTTTTCTCTATTCTATTTCTATGACCACTGATCTCATTGAGGGTTTTCATAGCTGATGTCTTCAAGTCCATGCAACAACTAGCCTTGCTTAATATTAACAATGTATTGAGTAAAGCCCCGGGCCACGAGGCGGGCCTTCAGACGGTCGACAGTGCCATCCGTCACATATTTAATGACAAAGACCCATTTGCAGCTAACAAAGGTGTGACCTGCAGGAAGAGGAACCAGATCCCAGGTCTGGTTAGCCCAGAGAGCCCGCATTTCATCATTCATAGTGGCCCGCCACCCTGGGTGTTGAAGCGCCTTCTGCACAGTATTAGGTACAGAAATAGAGGAAAGAGAGGTGGCAAATGCATAGAGAGGCGGCGCCAGCCGATGGAGAGAGACGTAGTTGGCCAAGGGATGAGCTGTAGAGACGGGAGCGGGATCTGCCGTAGCCGAGGTATCGCTAGTAGCGGGAAGCTGAGTCACAGGAGCATCCTTGGATGGGCGACGAGAGTAGACGCGGATAGTGGTGGAGGAACCCGAGGAACGTGAGGAGAGGACGACAAAGAAGGCGTGACCGGGACGACATGACGAGGAATGGAGGGAGCAGAAGACGAGGTGGTGCTAGGTAAGTGGAAGGGCTGGTCTTCGCAGAAAGTGACATCCGCAGACACAACCAGCTTGCCATCAGAAGGAGAGTAACAGACGTACCCCTTTTGAGTGCGGGAGTAGTCAACAAACATATACTTGGCGGCCCGAGGAGCAAGTTTGTCGGCAGGAGGACCAAGAAGGTGGACATAGCAAACACACCCGAAGATCCGCGGTGTGAGAGAGGTAAGGTTGGTGGAGGGAGAGAGAGTTGGATGGGTGAGGCAAAATTAAGCACAGATGAGGGAAGGCGGTTGATGAGATGACAAGCGGTGGAAACAGCAAGGTTCCAATATTCGGTTGGAACGTGCATTTGGAACATAAGGGAGCGCGCAACATCGAGAAGATGACGATTTTTGCATTCCGCCACCCAGTTTTGCTGAGAGGTATACGCACATGAAGTTTGATGGATGACACCAAATTCGGTGCAGAGATTAGAGAAGGTGCGACCCGTATACTCGCGAGCATTATCGGTGCGAAGTACTTTGAGGGGGGTGGCGAACTGCGTACGCATCTCAAGTAAAAAGACGCGAAACACAGAAGTAAGTTCAGTGCGATCATGTAATAAATAGAGCCACGTGGTACGTGAGTAATCGTCAATGAACGTGACAAAATAGCGAAAGCCAAAAATACTGGGGACTCTATAAGGACCCCATACATCAGAATGAACTATAGATAAATGAGTACTACTTCGGGCACAGGCAAGGGGGAAAGAGGAACGATGTTGTTTGCCGTAGATACAGGATTCACAAGAGAACTCCCAGATATAAACATTAGGAAGAGCCTGCTTGAGAACCGGAAGGGGAGCATGCCCAAGGCGGCGATGCCAATCAACAGTGGAGACGGCGGAGAGAAGAGTAGGTGGGAGATCCAAGATGTACAACCCATTCATCAGCTGTCCCTTACCAATGGTACTCCGGGTGCGGCGATCCTGCATAAGAAATGAAGAAGGTGAAAAGGTAATGCAACAATCAAGGTCGTGTGTGAGACGACTAACAGATAATAAATTGAAAAGAGACCCCGGAACGTGAAGAACCGAGGAAAGAAAAAGGTGCTGCGTAAGCTGAAGAGCGGCAGAGCCAGAGACTGGTAGGGTGTCACCGTTGGCCATAGTGATGCAAGCATGGTGAGGTGTCTGTAGGTACGCTGTGGGCTTCTGAGAAGTAATATGGTGAGTAGCGCCAGAATCAACGTTCCAACAAGGATTATGAGAGAGACAGGTTATACCTTCCGCAGAAGAGGACGCAACAGAGTCGGAGGAGCGGCTGAGGGCACCCTAAAGCTGTTGAAGTTGGATGCGGAGCTCATCGATGTCTTGGCGGGTAGTAGTAGCTGGATCAGTGGCAAGAGACGCAGTAGGAGGTGGAGCAGCAGATATAGTAGTAGTAAGATGAGGAGGTAAGCCATGCTTGCGGTAGCAGGTAGCTTCAAGATGATTATCCCGGCCATAGTAGGTGAATTTCATAGAAGAGCGACCACCACGTCCTCATCCCCGAGACGGGGGTCGGCCCCCCCCGAGTGGAAGATCCACGAGGAGAAGGGGTCGAAACGAGAGGTTGCTGAAGAAGAGCCGTGGCAAAAACAAGAGGAGCCTCAGAGGGAGGCGTGTAACATCCAAAAATCTGACGTGAAAAAATTATTTAAAATTTGTAGGGGCAAGTCGCGACGGTTTTTGATCGAGGCACCGCAACGTCAAGGTACAATGCTTCTATTGCTAAAGCTCGCGTTCATTAGCTGGTGATTTAAGTTAGTCATTATAGCGAGACACACATTTTAATTGTAGTAACGTAGCGCGACGAGAAATCGCTTAGTGCAAGGGCGTTAGTTTGGTGTGGAGTGGGTTATGTATAGCAAAAATTCATAGCCTTGGGGTGCCAATAGAATCCCCCCTCTCTTCTCATGCGGTTATCAAAACCGTATGCCGTGAGAAGTTTTTAATCCCGCACATTCGTTTTCACGAGAGAAGAGGAAAAGCCGCAACCCGATTTCCGCAGTCCCGTCCCGACTCCCGCACGCAGCGACGCCGTCGCCTCCCGCAAGCTTCTCCGGCGCCCGATCCTCCTCCGGAACTCCTCTCCGGTCACTTCTACTTCCTCTATGAGCGCCGGTGGACATTCCTTTTCATTCCTTGGCCGTGGAAGTGCCGGATTCAAACCTAGCCGGTGGTAGT
The DNA here is from genome assembly GCA_039583875.1 of Platanthera guangdongensis. Lineage (NCBI taxonomy): Eukaryota > Viridiplantae > Streptophyta > Magnoliopsida > Asparagales > Orchidaceae > Platanthera > Platanthera guangdongensis. The sequence continues at coordinate 234,656,112 of CM077163.1, forward strand.
GGAAACGATTTCGTTTCCGGTGAGTTTATTTCTTCCTTTTCTCCATTTTTTCGGGGAAATCCTTCGATTTCAGAGTTAGTCTAACCTAGGTTTTCTTCCTCTTGCCCTATTAGGTTTTGGAAGCATCGATTCCTCCCACGTAAAGGTAATACGCTATGTTAGCCGTTAATTTTGGACTACCCTAGCAGTTTGGAATTTTTTTTCCAACGTTAACCCTAAGGGGAAAATGCGATGTTTAGGTGTTGCTTGGTTTGCAGGATTTTTGGTGGCCTCGAGTCAAGCCTTCGATAGGCCGCAGTAGTCAGATTTTCCGTCGGAAGAGAAAATGTCGCCGCGTAGAGTGTACGAGCGCCGCAGCACCACGGTAAGGAAACTTAATTTCTGTTAGTTAGACATAGCAAATAATATACTTTATATACGCATATATAGGGTTTTGTACAAATATCATAACCATGCATAGAAAGTTGTGGTGATAGGAAAACGGTCGCGAAAAATGTGTAGGATGACACTCTTCTCCAAGACCCAAGTAGTCAGATCAGGATTGGTAATGTTAGGTACGAAACCTATACCTGTGTACAAAAGTTTGGAATTTGTCCAACGAAGGGCGTGAATGTCCCTTCTAGTCGACCGTAAGAAAGTGAAGGGTCGCTCAGTAGTACACCAAAAGAGATGTCCCAAGCAGAGTAGCATTTGACCAAAAGGTCAGTAGCACACTTCAGTCTTTTTGTGCTTGGTAGAGGCGCACTACCTTTCTCATAGGACATATGGTATCCTATGAGTAGCAGAGTCTTGGGAGTTGACTCCCTTGAGACAGTTAGTAGATTCGAGATCGTGTCCGCGTGACACTAGAACAATTGAGTTCGTCGGATGGTCTCGGGTCGTCAGTTTCAGATTTTGCGCGTTAGGAGCTACTCTGCGTAGAGCCTTCATAGTAAGGTGCAAGCTAGAGGTCACCTAGAACTCAAGTATAGACCCGACGTGAGACAGTATACCAGTAGTGAACGCCGGGATTTGGGTTAGTGAACTGAAAGTCACGAACATAGAATATGTAGATGTTTTGACCAAGTAGTGTTCTAAGGCATGCATTCATCATATGAGAAAAATTTTTAGTGTCACTAGGAAGAGTTATTTTTCTTTACTCTGACCACTCGTGGGCAATGTTTTTACAGGTGACCCAGGTGGGAAACTACGTCTAGGATGAGTTTACGCCCTTCGTTGGACAGCATGGAGCAGACAACAGACATGAAAGGAGTTGTGGCGGATGAGAGAATCTGGGCCCAAATACTATGCAGGTGGGGAGGAACTCGGGACATCATCATGGCGATGGCGACAACTTCTTTCTGATTTCGTTGAGTGGTTAGATCGGTAGTAGGAGGCTGATGTTGAATCCAAGCCTCTGCCAAACTCTTGGCTTTAGCCACGAAGGAAAGCATATCACCAGGAGCACCCGGGGTAAGATTCTGAAGGTTGAAAATGATATTATATAGGTGCTGTAGGCTGTCATGGCCAGAGTAAAAAGCGTGAAACTCCTCCCACATGAACTTAGCCGTGTCATGATACATGACCATCCTGTAGGGCTTGGGATCCATAGAGTTGAGAAGCCAGGACTGGACCCGACCATCATCGCGAAGCCAGTCATCGGAGGGAGCAGTTGGAGTAGCACGGGTCAAGTGGTGAATAAGACCCTTCGTCTGCAGAACACGGCGAACCGAGTGAATCAACTCGACAAAATTCCTTTTGCCAGTTAGGGAGATGGTAGTAATCCGTAACTCATCACTGAGTTCGGAAGCCGGGGCAGCCGCACGGGCGGGTGGAGCCGAAGTAGCAACGGAAGTATCGGAGGCCATGCGCGGCCTGTAGAAGAGACCGGGCGGTTAGAAGAGACAGTTGCGCGGTCTCGGTGGACACACCAGCGATCAGAAGATCGCGACCAGAGTGCGTCTAGGGAGAAGCCGACAGAGAAGATTGCCGCACGGTCTCGGCGGGTACACCATCGACAAATGAGGTCGCGACCAGGAGGCGACTAAGGACAGAGAAGAGAACACTAGCTGCGGGAAGGCAAGATCGCAGCGAGCAGAAAAGGCAAGCGGCGAGCAGGAGAGAAGGTCGCGGCGAGCAGGAGGCAGGTCGCAGCGAATTGGAGGCAGGTCGCAACGAATTAGAGGCAGGTCGCGGCGAGCAGGAGGCAGGTCGCAGCGAACAGGATGCAGGTCGCGGCGAGCAGGAGCGCTGGTCGCGGCGAGCAGGAGGCAGGTCGCAACGAACAGGAGGCAGGTCGCAGCGACCAGGAGAGCTGGTCGCAGCGAGTAGTGGGGAAGAAGTTCGCGGTAAGAGAACGCGAGCGGCAAGCAGAAGAGGCCGCGAGTAGAGAACCCGAGCTCTCAGAAGAAGAAGCCGCGAGTTAGAGAACTCGAGCGGTCAGGAGAAGAATCCGCGAGTTAGAGAACTCGAGCGGATTAGGCAAAGAGGAAGCCACGAGTGGGATGAGAGAGGGCCCGCAACGGACAACAGATAGGAGAGGTCGCAGGGGGGGGGGAAAGAGCCCGCGCGGGTAGAGAAAGAAAGGAGAAGGTGGACCCACGTGAGAGAAGATTATAAAAAGGAGAGGTGGTAGGAAGGAGGAGGTGGAAGCCACAAGAGAAGTAGAGGTGGAGGCGGGTAGAAGAGAGGCCGCGGCAATGGGAGGCCGCGTGGACAGGCACAGGAGATAGGCGGCTAGAAATGGGCTAGGACGGATACCCAAGGAGGAAACCTGGCTCTGATACCATGTAAAGAGAGCTCCAATCTTGTATATACTTTGTTGAATGAATAGTTACAAGTATACATACACTTATATAGGAGAAGAATGAAGAGAGAAATCCTAATACATGATGTGGGACTAATACAATGAGAGAGAAAGAAGAAAAACATGGGCCCTTAATTGGGCTTTTCTAACAGTTATGAATGACGACGATGGAGGTGAAATATTTCAGTGAAGACTGACGGTGTTCAAGGCGGCCTAAGCAAGACCCACAAGTAAAATCCTTCTAGAAATAGGATGGTTTGCCGCCACTCCCCCAGGTTCTTATCAATCTTAACTGATCTCATATGAACTGCATTTTCTTTTCGGTTCCTGGAAGAAGCCCCTCAATGGTTCTTAACGTTTCTCCAGAGATGGACACACTTCAACTAGTGAGGTGAAGCTGAAGGAGAGGTCGTGAGGACAGGTCATGAAGTGGCAACATGAGTAAATCATTGCACTCGTGGTTTCATGCTATTTTCAAGGTTCTAGGTATTAAGTTTAGTCATCAGATCTTAAATCCAATGGCTTAACAATTAGGATGAGAATGGAATTCTATGGCTAAGAAGAAAGAGTTCCATCCTCAACAATTCTCCATGTACGCACACAGACATTAATTATTCTATGTACGTATATTTATGGAATTATTTTAGCAGAAGTATCAGGCCTTCAAATTCTTCTGCAACAAAACAAAATTATTTGAGTTACTTTTCTTGCTGACAACCAAATGCTTTCAGTGTTCGTTCAGATTGCTGGAATTGGTATTCAACCCGAATTGAGATGAATTTCAATTCTGCTCATTTCCAATTCTTACAAGAATGAATTTCAATTCTGATGGTTAGCTGGGTTTTGAAATTCATAATTTTAAAACATTGATTTATATATTACATAAAATGATAAGTTTTGATTTTTCTAATTTTATGTGATATTAAAATTATTTGTTAGAGTTGAAAATCAATTGAGCAACTTTTCAAAATATTTTTTTTTTAAAAAAAGGATAAATAAATACATAATAACAAAATTAATATTTAATAAATTTATATTAACAGGCATACTTTTTAATTCAACTTAGCTATCTACATCCTATAAAAAAAATAAGGAAAACAATAGAAAAAACTGAAAATAGAAAAAATTATAAATAAATAATTAATCCATGATTTAACATAATATTTAATCCTAATTGCTTAAAAAATCATATATGTTGAATTCCGTCCCAATTGCCACCAAATATGGTAAGAATTGGAGATGGAAGAATTTGAACTATAATGAATTCTGTCGGAAATCGGAATTGAGTGCTCGACAGAATTCTGTCCAGGTGAATGCGGAATTGGAATTGGTTAAAACCAAATTTCAATTCCGTTCGGGTGAACACCCGAAATTGAATTGTTTAAACTCAATTCAAATTCTAAATTCCATTTCCGCCCAACCGAATGGGCTCTTGTGGATTTGGCTTCTTAAAATTGTTGGAAGCGGAATAATAGTGGACACAACACAACTTAAGAGGCAAACAATTTATACTATCAATAATAAGAGATTACAACAGCAACAACAAAGACACCTCGTTACGTAAAATACAAATCAATACAACACATTACCCACACTTGGGTATTACAACTTCACAACCAAAACACTTCACTATACTATTTGCAAGGAGAACTTCTGAAATGTTATCCGCAAGAGAAAAAAAACTGTCCGCACGCTGCCTCAAAAGCTTGTTTGCTGTTTTTGCTATTCTTCTTCCTAGACTTCCGCTAAGAACCAGTCCGCCACCTTTGATTGAAGTTTACTGTTCGCGGCTTTGCAAAAATATGTCCGCAACTTTTGCTGTTCCCAGCTTTGGTGTCCGCACGGAGTTCCCAAGGAGAGCCTGTTATCCTTTTTCACGTGCTGCAGCGGTCTCCCAAAAGTATCCGCAAATTTGCTATTCCTACTGCTTGCAAGCTTCCGCACACATTCACCTTTCAGGCAATAAAGTCTATTTATAAACAATGTTATCAAATAGAAGCATGCCAAGTGTCATCAGGAGAGAGAGAGCAATCCACGTTGCTTTAATTTCCAAATCTCACGCCACTATTCACGTGGCAGCCAACTTTAATGCCATCCATTTATATAATAACATATATATTAATATATATAATATCATTCATTTATATATTTATATAAATATATATAAATATATAGACGTGGCTCTTTAACTTCGGTTGAACCTGTAATTACACCAACAATCTCCCCTTCAAACACGGCAGCACATGCCGAGTTTGCTCTTACACTTCATAAACGTCTCGGTCTTCAATGCCTTGGTGAAAATATCTGCCATCTGCTCTCCTGTGGGGCAGTATACCAACTCCAGCACCTTCTGCTGCACCTGCTCTCGAAGGAAATGATACTTCGTCTCTATATGTTTGCTGCGCCCATGCAATACAGGATTCTTCGCTAGCTGGATCGCAGACATGTTATCAACATACAACGTCACAGGAACTTCTTGTGGATGGTGCAACTCCTGCAAGAGATTTTTCAACCAAATCGCCTGACAAGTACAAGCAGCTGCTGCGATATATTCAGCTTCACAAGTAGATAAGGCGATCGTGACCTGCTTCTTTGAGCTCCATGAGAACACAGCCGTTCCAATATGAAAAGCGTACCCGGAAGTGCTTTTCCGGTCATTCACATCACCACCATAGTCACTGTCGGAGTACCCGACCAGCTTCAACTCTTCTGTAGATGAGTACATCAAACCATGATCTCTTGTCCCATTCAAATACCTTAAAATCCTCTTCGCTGCTGTGAAGTGATCTTGCTTCGGTTCCTCCATGTATCTACTAACGACTCCAACCGCATACATGACATCGGGTCTAGTGAAAGTCAGGTAGCGTAAACTTCCAACTAGACTCTTGAACAACGTTGAGTCAACTGCTTCTTCCTTTGAATCCTTCCTCAGCTTCACTCCCGGATCTGCAGGAGTAGAGATAGCCTTACTGTTCTCCATCCGAAACTTTTTCAGAATCTCCTCCGCATACTTCTTCTGAGAGATGAAGATCCCTTCTTCACTCTGTTGCACTTCTATGCCCAAGAAGTAAGTGAGTTCTCCCAAATCTGTTATCTCAAACTCCTTCTTCATCGTCTTCTTGAACTCTTCAAACATAAGAGGATTGTTGCCGGTGAATATCATGTCGTCAACATACAGCCACACGACCATGATATCTCCATTCTTCTCCACCTTCGTGTAGAGTGCATACTCATACGGGCTCTTCATGTACCCGTTTTTCTGAAAGTATGCATCTATTCTTTCATTCCAAACACGAGACGCTTGCTTCAACCCATACAACGCCTTCTTCAGCTTGTAGACTTTCTTCTCTTGGTCTTTCACTTCATATCCAGGCGGCTGTTGGACATACACATCTTCTTCTAGATAACCATTCAAAAATGCGGACTTAACGTCCATCTGACAGATCTTCCACTTATACTGAGCAGCTAGTGCAATGATCAGTCTGATAGTGTCTATCCGCGCCACTGGAGCAAAGACCTCGTCATAGTCCACTCCTTGGACTTGCTTATAGCCTTTCGCGACGAGTCTTGCCTTGTGCTTCTCCACTTCTCCATCCTTGTTCTTCTTCACTTTATACACCCATTTCACACCAATGGGCTTATGACCTGCTGGCAGAGTGACTAACTCCCAAGTATCATTCTTCTTAATGAATGTCATCTCTTCATCCATTGCTTTCCTCCAAGTCTTCTCTTGAGCAACTTCATCATATGAGTACGGCTCACAATCTGCTAAAAGACAATAAAAAAAGTGTAGCATGAATCGGCTCCGTCTCCTCGTAGATCTCCTCCAACCTTCTCATCCTAGGTTGAGAACCATTAGAGATGCTCCTGCTGGTGCTTGCTCTATCATAACTGCTTCTGTTGGTGCTTACTCCACTAGAGTAGGGAGTCGAAGCTCCCCCTGAATCTCTGCTCGGTGGTGATGGTGGTTCAGCTCCACCATCCTCAACTTCAGCTTCGTGACCACCTTCTTCATCATCATTGTCATAGAACATTCCTTTGATGCTTCTTTCCTTCTCATCCCAGCTCCAGCAGCTATCTTCTTCAAACAACACATCTCTAGAGATGATTGTCTTCTTCGTCACTGGGTTGTATAACTTATAAGCTTTACTCATCGGAGCGTAGCCTACAAATATACACTTCTCACTCTTATCATCCAGCTTCTTCCTCTTCTGCTCAGGGACGTGAGCATAAGCTACACACCCAAACACTCTCAAGTGTTGCACACTTGGCTTCCATCCACTCCATGCCTCATATGGAGTCTTGAACTTCACACTCTTCGTCGGACATCTATTCAACAAGTACACAACACATTGTACTGCTTCAGCTCAGAACATCTTCGGCAACTTCTTGCCCTTTATCATGCTCCTTGCCATGTTCTGAATTGTCAAGTTCTTTCTCTCAGCAACTCCGTTCTGCTGAGGCGAGTATGCTGCAGTCAACTGATGAGCAATCGCATGCTCTTTGCAGAAAGCATCAAATAACTTTGAGGTGTACTCCCCACCTCTATCAGTCCTAAGCACCTTCAGTGGTTGTCCACTCTCCTTTTCTGTCATCGCCTTGAACTCCTTGAACTTGTCAAGGGCCTCAGACTTCTCCTTTAAGAAGTAAACCCAACACTTCCGACTAAAGTCATCAGTGAAGGTAATATAGTATTTGCTTCCTCCAACTGAGGCAATATCAAACGGACCGGCAATGTCCAAATGAACCAGTTCAAGCTGTCTCCTTGCTTTACGAGACTTTCCTACTTCAAAACTCTGCCGTTTCTGCTTTCCCTTCGTACAAGCTTCACAGATCTTCTGTGGCGGTAAGATCTTAGGCAAACCTTCCACCATCTTTGCATGTGACAGAAGCTTCAGACCACTAAAGCCTAAGTGACCCATCCTATGGTGCCACAACCAGGCTTCTTCTTCCTCATCAGTTCTTGCTAGGCATGCCGTCTCCTCGGCATCCATCTTCAACGTAAAGAGACGATTCGTCGTCATCTTTACTTTCACCACCTCTTTTCCTTGTTGGTTCTTCATAGCCAACAAACCATCCTTCAACGGAATGCAGTAACCTTTCTCCACCAACTGTCCAAGACTTAAGATGTTACTCTTCAAGCCAGGAACATAGAACACGTCATTGAGACGCACCTTCACGCCATTGAGAGTGACCACTATCAACCCTTTGCCTTCTACTGAGATCTTTGAAGCATCACCAAAGCTAACCTCACCAGCACTTGGTTCAAGGTTAGCGAACAACTCCTTCTCACCACACATATGGTTGCTCGCTCCTGTGTCCAAGTACCAAACTTCATTTTTACCACCTTCAGCTCCTCTGTAAGTTAAGAACATCATTGGATCACCACCAGTGTTTCTTGCTTCAACATAGTGGTTGGTCTCCTCATTTCTCCTCGGAAGTCTGCAGTCATAACTCATATGCCCAAACCTGTTACAGTTGTAACATTGGACTTGGGTCATTCCACCACGGCCTCTGCCTCGGCCTCTTCCATAGCCTCTTCCTCTTCCTTCTTGCTCTCTACCTTGAGGTTGCTCTGCCTCTCTCTGGAAGTTCTGATGTCTTCCACCTCTTCTTCCTCTGCCTCTGCCTTGGTAGCCTCGACCTCGCTGGCCACCTCCTCTTCCTGAACTCTCTCCAAAGTTCAACTGAGTCTGAAGTGCTTTCTCTAAGGCACTTGACTCTTCATCTTGTAGTATGCGGTATTCATGGGCTTGCAGAGAGCCTATGAGTTCATCAACAGATATCTGCGTGAGATCCTTCGACTCTTCTATCGCCACTACTATATAGTTGAACTTCTTTGACATCGATCGCAGAAGTTTCTCCATGAAACTCACATCATCAATCGTCTCTCCGTTGCGCTTCATTTCATTTGCAAGCGTTCGCAGACGAGTCACATAGTTACCAACTTTCTCAGAATTTTGCATCTTCATAACTTCATACTCTGCTCGGAGAGATTGCAGCTTCACCTTCTTTGCCTTGTCAACTCCTTGCAAGGAGCGTTGCAAGGTTTCCCATGCTTCTTTAGAGGTTCTAGCATCCGAGATCTTCTCAAAGGTTGCTTCATCAACCCCTTGATATAACAAGAACAATGCCTTCTTGTCTCTCTTCCTTGCCTCTCTCAGTGCCGTCCTTTGTGCGTTAGTTAATGCCGCCTCTTGTTCAGTAGTCTGCTCTTCATACCCATCATCAACTATCTCCCAAAGCTCCTTTGATGCTAGCAGCACTCTCATCTGAATGCACCAGTTTCCATAGTTCGTCTTCGTCAACTTGAGAACTTGACCCGGCATAGCATTTACCATCTCCATTGTTTCGATCTCTTCAACTCTTCTGAGTTACTACCAAGGTTCGGAACCTCCCTCTGATACCACTGTTGGAAGCGGAATAATAGTGGACACAACACAACTTAAGAGGCAAACAATTTATACTATCAATAATAAGAGATTACAACAGCAACAACAAAGACACCTCGTCACGTAAAATACAAATCAACACAACACATTACCCACACTTGGGTATTACAACTTCACAACCAAAACACTTCACTATGCTACTTGCAAAGAGAACTTCTGAAATGTTGTCCGCAAGAGAAAAGCAAACTGTCCGCACGCTGCCTCAAAAGCTTGTCTGCTGTTTTTGCTATTCTTTTTCCTAGACTTCCGCTAAGAACCAGTCCGCCACCTTTGATTGAAGTTTACTGTTCGCGGCTTTGCAAAAATATGTCCGCAACTTTTGCTGTTCCCAACTTTGGTGTCCGCACGGAGTTCCCAAGGAGAGCCTGTTATCCTTTTTTTCACGTGCTGCAGCGGTCTCCCAAAAGTATCCGCAAATTTGCTATTCCTGCTGCTTGCAAGCTTCCGCACACATTCACCTTTCAGGCAATAAAGCCTATTTATAAACAATGTTATCAAATAGAAGCATGCCAAGTGTCATCAGGAGAGAGAGAGCAATCCACGGCTTTAATTTCCAAATCTCACGCCACTATTCACGTGGCAGCCAACTTTAATGCCATCCATTTATATAATAACATATATATTAATATATATAATATCATTCATTTATATATTTATATAAATATATATAAATATATAGACGTGGCTCTTTAACTTCGGTTGAACCTGTAATTACACCAACAAAAATTGCACCTCTACATGTGGGAAATACCATTTCTTATTAATCATGTACAACCAGATATGATCTTTCTTGGATCTTAAAGTTCAATCAACTTCATTCGGCAGTCAATATATAGAAGAAATGTTTAGTAAGTTGAAATAATTTTATTGAAGTGGTAGTAGTTGCATGCATCCTTGGAATTTCGTGTGATTCTTATTGAATTATTTCCGTGCTATTAATTATTATTACTTCTAATGTATTATTTTTGTAAGGTGGTATATGGATCATTTAATTTAGTCCTATATTTATATATTGATTTACATTACAGGCTACTATTGGGATTGATTTTCTTTCAAAGACTATGTACTTGGAAGATAGAACCGTTAGGTTGCAGCTTTGGTGAGTGGATGACTTTGTCACATCTTTCTTCAATAATTTTTTGTCTATTATAGAAACTCTTGCAAATTAGAGAAATATATGGATTCATATTCAAGTCATCCCTAAGCGCAAACTCCAGTTTTTCTAAGTATTTATGGCATCCATGATGTTTTAAATTTTTTTTAATTGTATTTAATTTAGTATCATAAGGCATTGGCGAAATTTGATGCAACTTTTGATATATATATATATATATATAATCTGTTTTAATTCTAATTGAATATGACAATTCAATTAAACTGTATTGTTTTTTGCAATCAGAAGACTTTTTGTTAAATTAGTAGTTGTCCGCCATGGACCCATGGTTATAATGATTATGTTTAAAATGTTGCAAAAAGAGTAGGAAGTAGAGCAAAAATTGTATTATTTATTATTATACACAAACACAAAAAATATATTTGCTATTTGGGTCGGAAAACAAGAAGATTATAAGTTTGGTAGGTGAATAATAGATCTGGAGTTTTAGTAATTATCAAGTCAAATGAAAGTGGGAATCATGTGTTAATTAAAAGTTGAGAACTTCAAGAATAATGAGTATCCTACTTTGAGAAAACAGTAAATCTGAGTTTTGAGGAAAGAATCTTTTTGTTAGAATGAAATAAATAAAATAATGATATGTATATACATAGATTAATCTGAAAAAACAAATAGGTTAGCTTTGATAAGATGATAAATGTAAATTGAGGTTAAGGTGACATACTTTTGAGATTAGATAATTATTGGTGATTTTAAAGGATTTGGTTAAACTAATATTTTTGATGGATTTTTGATCAAATAGTTGTAGATGAAGCATTATGGTATCAATATTCAAGTGCAAATATGTAGGATTATGTTTATTATAGGAAAACAACATTGTAGACATGATAATCGTGTTAAGGTGATTGATGAAAACTTATAACGAGCAAGAAGTAATTCTCATATGCTTATATTGATTTTGAGAAGTATATGAAAAGTACTATGCAAAATGACTTGTTGTTTAAGATAAAAAGGTGTGTCAAAGATGTATCGTAGTTATTAAATATATATATGATGGGTCAATGACTAATTATAATAAAAATGCATGGTGAATCAAGGAATTACGAACCACTCAAGAATCAACAGTGTTAAACAATAGGAATTGGTTTTTTTGTACACATCACAAGCCTTTTTTCCCTCTATATATGGAGGCGGATAATACAATACGAGGATTATAAAAAATACGATACAAGAAAACTGTTACATATTGTAACAATCCCCATCAAGTTGGACGTGAGATGTTAATCATGCCCAATTTGCCAACAATCCTTCCAAAGATACTTTCACTCAATCTTTTGTGAGAATGTCGACAAGTTGTCTGTCAAAGGGGACAACGGCAATACACACAACTTCCTTTTCAAATTTTAATGTTCTCTTTGATAAAGTGTCGATCTACTTCGATGTGTTTAGTGCGGTCACGCTGGATAGGGTTGTGGGCGTGTTGATAACAATCTTGTTGTCGCAATGTAACTGGATGGGTTTGTCATCAGTAAGGCCTAAGTAACTTATTAAGGAACGTAACCATAAGTCTTCACAAACCCTATGAGCCATAACCCTAAACTCAGCTTCTGTGCTGGATCTTGCCACTACTTATTGTTTCTTACTCCAAGTAACGAGGTTTCCCCCCAACAAGGGAACAATATCCCGAGGTTGATCGTCGATCTTCAACTGACCCGAACCAATCAACATCAATGTAAACTTTAATTTTTAGACATGAATTTGGAGCAAACAAGATCTCACTCCCAGGTGAGGATTTGAGATACTTAAGAATTCTGTGGGCAACATCCACATGATGCGTCTTTGGAGCATGCATGAATTGGTTGACAACACATCACATAAGAAATATTGGGACGAGTATAAGATATGTAGATCAGTCTCCCCACAAGACTCTAAAATTCAAAGATGTTTTCAATCACCTCTCCATCATCCCGCCCTAATATGTGGTTTGTTTCAATTTGGGTGTCAGCCGGTCTACATCCACTCATCCCCGCCTTTTCAAGGAGATCAGTGTATATTTTCTCTAGGAGATGAAGATCCCCATGTTTGGACCTTGCTACTTCAATACCCAAAAAGTATCTGATTTTTCCCAGGTCCTTGACCTCAAACTTAGTAGCTAATTTTCATTTTAGATTCTTGATTTCTACCACATCATCACCTGTTATGACAATGTCATCAACATATAAATGAGGACTTAGAGTTTATCATTCCTATGTTTGATGAACAATGTATGATCAAAATTGTTCCGATGATACCCAAATAACACCATAACTTTGTGAAATCTTAAATCCGGCTCTCGAAGACCGTTTTAGCCCATATAGGGTCTTCTTTAATCTATAGACTTTTCCCTCAACACCTTTAGGAGCGAGGCCTAGTGGAATAAACATAAAATTCCTCATCCAGATCCCCATGGATGAAACCATTCTTCATGTCAAGTTGCAATAGGACTCTAATAGTGTTCATCTTTGCCACCGGGGCAAACGTTCATGATAGTCGATTTCAAGGGTTTGTGCATAACCTCTTACCACCAGCCTCGCCTTACTCCTTTCAATAATACCTTGAGAGTTTTGTTTAACGGAGAACACCCATTTACACCCAACAATCTTCTTTCCATGGGGAAGATGCACCAAATCCCACGTGTGGTTCTTCTCAATGGCAGTCATTTCCTCAAACATTGTCTCTCTTCACCTAGGATCTCAAGGGCATGCTGCCAAGATGCAGATATGAAAAGAGAAGCATGAGAAGACACAAAAGGTCTTGTTGGAATTAGAAAAAGAGTCTTAAGATACATAAGGTGAAAGAGAACATTGGGTACAAAAGTGGATACCTTTACTGAGAGCAATGAGTGGATTAGAAGGCCATGCGTCAGGATCTAATGATGGTTCTGGTTGCATAGTCAGATCTTTTGTGTTGGTCCTCTTTGTGCACTGAGTATACACCTGCAAGCTCGGAGCAGTAGATGGAATAGGTAGAGACAGTAGAGGGACTCACTTCCACTGGTGTAGACTCCCCCTGAAGTGAGGGATAAGGTGGAGTTATTGGTATAGGTACAATAGGAGTGGGCATAGAAGGCGGGTCACCCGAAATGGGGTAGTATGCCTCAGATTCAGGAACTTGACATTCATAGTGACAAACACGTTCTCTGTAGGTGGGTTAAAACACTTGTAGCCCTTCTGTGTGGGAGAGTAGCCGAAAAAAACACACTTGAGTGCGCGAAGATCAAGTTTGGTAGAACGAGGGTAGTGGATGTGAACGAAGCAGACACATCCAAACATCTTAGGGAAAAGCTGAGGAGGCACATAGAGAGTGCTAAGAATAGTGACATTCCCAAGGGCACACAAGTATACGATTAATAAGATATGCTTCAGTAAGGATAGCATTCCCTTAATAATATTTGGAAAGATGCATGGTGGACGAAAGACATCGAGCAACTTTCAATAAATGATGATTTTTCCCCTTAGTAACACCATTCTAAGCTGGAGAATAAGCGCAAGTAGTTTGGTCAACGATGCCATGATCAATAAGATATTGCTCAAACCGCGAATCCAAGTATTTGCGGCCATTGTTGCTGCGAAGAGTTTTAATAGTGGTGTAGAGACTGATGTATGCGAGTGAAAATCACTCAGAATTTTATTAATTATCAAATACATGAGTACATACACTTATATAGAGAGGAAGAGAGGGAGTCTTTTACATCTACAATGTGAGACTAAATAGACTATATATGGGCTTGTACATGGGCTTCTTTTAATGGACTTTTTCATTATATCTTAACACTCCCCCGCAAGCTGGAGCGTACAAGTCGTAGGCACCAAGGTTGGATAAGAACTGATGATATAATATCCGAGAAAAGCTTTGGTAGATATATCAGCAACTTATCCTGGTGCAGAGACATGTCCCAACTCCAACTTCTTTGATTGAACTTTTTCCCGAATGAAGTGATAGTCAACTTCAATATGCTTTGTCCGCTCATGAAATACAGGATTCTTGACGATATATATGACAACTTGACTGTCACAGAACCGGGTTGCTGGAGAAGAGAGTTTGAGGCCCAAATCACTGAATAGACTTTCCAACTAGGTGAGCTCAGATACAACCGTAGCCATGACACGATACTCGGCCTCAGCAGATGAGCGAGCCACAACCGACTGTTTCTTGCTACGCCAGGTAATAAGGTGTCCATCAAGGAAGGTGCAAAAACCAGTCGTGGAACGCCTATCATCAAGGGAACATGCGTAGTCAACATCAGAATATGCAACAAGAGACAGAGAGGAGGATGATTTATAAATGAGTCCTTGTCCTGGAGCAGTCTTCAAGTATCTGAGAATCCGTTCGACCGCTTGGAGATGGGACGTCCGAGGAGCATGCATAAATCGGCTTACAACCCCAACATCAAATGAAATATCGGGTCGTGTAACTGTGAGATAGATTAGTTTCCTTACCAATAGGCGGTAGTACTCTGGATTTGTAATAACATGATCAGTTTCGGAGTCATGTGAAGACAATTTGTGATTTACATACATCGGAGTGTCCGCAGGTTTGCATCCTGAGTAGCCTGCATCCTGCAGAAGATCAATACAGTACTTCCGTTGGGACAAAACAAGACCATCAGGTCTCTTTGTAACCTCGAGCCCAAGAAAGCATCGAAGATTGCCCAGGTATTTTGTCTGAAATGCGGAGTTTAAATGTTTCTTAATGTTTTGGATCCCAGAAATGTCGTCGCCCGTTATTAGGATATCATCAACATATACCAGAAGAATCACAGTGCATGTTGCTTGATGACATGTAAAGAGAGAAATCAGCAAAGCTACGTGTGAAACCCACCTCGCGAACTACTTTGCTAAATTTGTCAAACCAAACGCGAGAATACTGTTTGAGACCATATATAGACTTCCGCAAATGACATACACGAGACTCTCCCCGTGGTCTCAAACCCAGACGGTTGGTGCATATACACAGTCTTTTGGAGATCGCCATTGAGAAAGACATTTTTGATGTCTAGCTGATGTAGAGGCCACTGTCGATGCACAACAAGGGATATCAAGACTCAAATAGTGTTCAGCTTGACGACCGGAGAGAACGTTTTGTCATAATTAATGTCATGTTGCTGGGTGAAGCCCCTGGCCACAAGGCGGGCTTTGAGACGGTCAACAGTGCCATCCGAAGCATGCTTGATAGTAAAGACTCATTTGCAGCTAACACAAGACTGACCAGGAGGTAGAGGGACAAGGTCCCATGTCTGGTTAGTCCATAAAGCTGTCATTTCTTCGTCCATGCCCGCACGCCACCCCGGGTGTTGGAGAGCTTCCTGCAAGGAGTTAGGAATGGAGATGGTGGAGAGAGAGAGAGGACAAATTGGAGAAGAGACGGAGAAAGGCGATGCAAGGAGACATAATTCGCCATTGGAGGAGCCGTAGATGATGTTGTCTGATCGTCAATCTGCGGGATAACATCAGTAGAAGGGAGCTGCTGGTGGGCATTTATCCAGGATGAGTGACGGGTATAGACACAAAGAAGAGGAGGATGAGGGGGTTGAGGGAATGCCGACACTGGGAGTGGAGTAGGAGGTGCGTTGTGGGGCAACGTTGTGACTGGAACAGCCGGACGCACAATAGTGGAAGGTGGAGGCAGTACAGATGAGGTGGAGTAGAATGACTGATCTTCAAGAAAGGTGACATCAGCAGAGACGAACACCTTTTCATT
Source organism: Platanthera guangdongensis (assembly GCA_039583875.1). Lineage (NCBI taxonomy): Eukaryota > Viridiplantae > Streptophyta > Magnoliopsida > Asparagales > Orchidaceae > Platanthera > Platanthera guangdongensis. The sequence continues at coordinate 234,672,202 of CM077163.1, forward strand.
TTCAGGAGAGTAACAAACATATCATTTCTGAGTGCGGGAGTAGCCAACAAACATACATTTCGTGGCCCGAGGGGCAAGCTTGTCGTTCGGCGGGCCAAGAGAGTGGACATAGCAAGTACAACCAAAGACACGATACATGAGAGAGAATGAGGACTTGGTAGAAAAGAGGAGGCCAAACGGAGAAGCGAATTCAAGCACGGAGGAGAGCATGCGATTGATGAGATGACAAAAAGTAGAGACAACAAAGTTCCAATATTTCGTGGGAACCTGCATTTGAAGCATCAAGGACCGAGCGACATCAAGAAGATGTCAATTTTTCCGCTCGACCACACCGTTCTGCTGGGGGGGGTATAAGCACAGGATGTCTGATGAATAATCCCAAACTCGTTGCATAGATTTGAGAAGGTGCGACTAGCATATTCCCGAGCATTATCGGTGCGGATTATTTTTAAGGTAACAGAGAATTGCGTGCCCGTCTCAGTAATAAAAGTACAAAAAACAAATGTTAGTTCAGTACGATCACGAAATAGATACAACCATGTAAGACGCGAATAATCATCAATAAAGGTAACAAAGTACTGATAACCAAAAAATACTGGTGACTTTATGGGGGCCCCAGATATCAGAATGTACTATAGAAAACGAAGAACTCCGGGCACAAGTAAGCGAAAAAGAAACACGATGTTATTTGTCAAAAATTCTTGTTTCACAAGAAAACTCATGCAGGGAGACATCCAGAAGAGCCTTCTTTAGAATCGAGAAAGGAGCATGACCAAGACGACGATGCTAATTGACGGAGGGGACTGTAAAGAGGATAGTAGGGGAGACATCCAAGAGATAAATCCCATTTGACAGCCGTCCTTTACCAATAATAGTCCGCATTCGACGATACTGCACAACAAAAGAGGAAGGAGAGAAGATTAGGCATCAATCAAGGTCATGCGTAAGCCTACTCACAGAGAGTAGATTGAAGGGGGATCCCGGAACATGAAGGATCAAGGATAATGAGAGAGTAGGAGTGGGGCGCAAGTCAGCAGCTCCAGACACCGGAGTTGTGTCGCCATTTGCCACAGTGATGAACTTGGGATATTCAGAGTGCATGTACTGAGGTGGCTTCTGGGAGGTTATATGGTGAATAGCGCCCAAGTCTACGATCCAGTGAGAGCTATGAGAGAGGCAGGATATACCTTCGGTGGAGAAAGAAGTAACCAAACCAGAGGAGCGATTAACAATGCCTTGGAGCTGCTGAAGCTGTAGGCGAAGGTCGTTGATATCTTGGTTTGTAGGGGCTGTGGGGGGTGGTGCAACAGTAGTTGTAGCAGTAAGATGAGTAGGCAGTCCATGCTTGCAGTAGCAAGTGGTTTCAAGATGGCCATCCCGACCATAGTGGGCACACTTGAGGGTAGAGCGTCCGGCACAGCCACGTCCTCGAGACGTGAAGCGACCGCCGCGAGTAGAAGAGTTACGAGCCAGAGGAGCCAGAGTAGGTAAGTGGAGCTGTTGGAGTAGAGCCGGAGAAAAACTGGCGGGGGCCTCAGATGGTGGTGTGACCTTGAGCACCATGGAGTAAACATCAGATAAGGAGGACATAACGGAAGAGGAAAGGATTTGAGCCCTGACATTGTGAAGATGACTGAGAACCCGGGCCATCATCATCGCGATCCTAACAGCTTTCTGTGCCCGCTGAATAACAAGATCGGTGGAGGGGGGCTGATGTTGTATCCAGGCTTCTATCAGAGATTTAGCCTTCGCGACAAAGGAAGTTAAGTCGCCCGTGGGGCTAGGGTCCATGGATTGAAGGGCGGAGATAATATCAAACAAGTGTTATAAGTTGTCTTTGCCAGAGTAGCGAGAATGCAGCTCATCCCACATTTCCTTGGCCGTTTCATAATACATGACCATTCGGTAGGGCTCGGTGTACATGGAGTTAAGCATCCATGATTGGACCCGACCGTCATCACAGAGCCAGTCATCAGTGGGCTCAGCAGATTTTGCCCGAGTGAGATGATGAAGAAGACCCTTGGTTTGTAGAACACGGCGGACCGAATGCACCCATTCAACAAAATTAGCCTTCCCGTTGAGAGAGATGGTGGTTATATGAAGATCATCACGAACCTCAGAAGGTGGGATAGCACGTGCGGGAAGGGAGGGAGCTGCAGTGTCCATGATGGTTAGGACAAGAGTCCGCGCAAGAGAAGGCCGTTGAGAAGAGGTCTCCGCGGCTAGGGAAGGGAGGTCGCCGCAACTTGAAAGAAACTCGCAAGGTCAGATCGCGCAACCATAGGAGAGGTCGCAACGACAAACCCCGACAACCAACACAGGTCGCGCGGACACAGTCAGCGAACAGGGAGCAGCGGGTAGCGGACAAAGGAGAAGATATCAGCAGCGGCAAAGGCACATGCCGCAGCGGACAGAGGAGAAGATATCCGCAGCGGCAAGGCACAGGTCGCAGCTGACAGAAGGCAATCCACGACGAGCAGTGAAGGCTGTCCGCGGTGAATAGATAAGAAGCAAGCAAGCCGCGACGAGCAGGAACCCAGTCCGCAGCGAACAAAGAAGGCAGTCCGCGACAAACAGAAGACGCAGGTCGCGGCGAGCAGGAACCTAGTCCGCAATAACCAGAGAAGGCAGTCTGCGGCGAACAGAGAGAACAATCCGCGACAAGCAGTGAAGATGGTCCGCGGCGAGTAGAAGCAGGTCGCGGCGAGCTGGGAACCAAGTCCGCAACGAACAAAAAACAGTCTGCTGCGAATAGAGAGAACAGTCCGCGACAAGCAGAGAAGATGGTCCGCAAAGAGTAGAAGCAGGCCGCGACGAGTAGAAGCAGGCCGCGGCGAGTAGAAGCAGGTCGCGGCGAGCAGGAACCCAGTCCGCGACGGTCAGAGTGGAAAGACCGGTGGGTCCCACGAAGAAGTATATAAAAGCCGAGAGAGGGAGTGAGGGGTGGATCCACGAGAGCACTGGGCAAGCTTGCGGGTAAGAAAAGGGAAGCTGCAGTAGAGTAGTGGACTGACAGAGGTTATAAAAAGGAGGCCGCACCAGATAGACAAGAGACCGACGGTTAGAAAAAAAACACTATCCGCTGGGAGCAGACAAAAACCAGACCGATGACTCTGATACCATGTAGAGACAGATGTAAGTTAGAGAAAATCACCTAGAATTTTATTAATTATCAAATATATGAGTTCATACACTTATATAGAGAGGAAGAGAGGGAGAGTCTTTTACATCTACAATATGGGACTAAATAGACTATACATGGGCTTGCACATGAGCTTTTTCATTATATCTTAACAAGTGGCATGTAATTGAGCGGAGATCATGTTATGAAATTTTCAAAAATATGGAATACATCACTTTTTTTGCTACAATAAATATAACCAAGCAACACAAGAAAAGCAACCGATACAAGTAACAAATCACACCCAACAAGAAATAGAAGGTATAGAGCAAGGTCCCCAGATATCAGTATGAATAACTTCAAAAGGGGTTGGACTAGACAACAAAACATGATTAAACGTAGTACGATGATATTTGTTAATAATACATACATCACACACAACAGAATAAAAAACAATAGCAGACATAGTAGGAAAGAACAATTTCATAATAAGAGTAGACGAGTGATCCATGCGACAATGTTAATACAATGGATGAGTAGTGCTAGAATGAAGAGCCTGTGGAGGTTGAGCTGGGCTGGAGTCGAGCACATAGAGACCATTGACCATGCTACCAAAGCCAATCATCTTCCTCGTCATTAGGTCTTGAAAAACACAAGAGGAAAGAAGAAATGTTACAAAACAGTTTATGGAATTAGTTAAATGACTAATAAAAAGTAAATCACGAGTGAAATTGAAAACATGGAGGACAAAGGACAAGGTAAGAGAGGAGCGGGAGATGGTAATAGAGGAAAATGAGTATCCACAATGCTCACCTTATCACGATTAGAGAAAAGGGTATATGATATGAAACCTGTAGTGGAGCCAGTCATATGATCTGTGATCCTAGAGTCAATGATCCATTGGGTGGGAGGATGAGATGTAGCAGAGTGAACACCTAGAAGGCCAATGTGAGCATAGGAGGAGGAGGCATAAGTCTCCGTAGAAAGGCCCCGCATCAAGCAACGAAGAGCAAGCACTTCATCCACCGAGAATGCACTGAGAAGAGCAGAGCCATCAATGCCATAATGGCTATGAGGGATGTCCACAATAGCATCAGAGGGATAAGAAGAACTAGGAGAAGCATGACAACCTTAAGGTCTTTCAAAATCATGCTCGCCATGAGGTGGAGCACCCACTTGGCGGAGGGAACCCATGGAACCTGAAGCAAGTATCCCAAGTGTGACAGTTCCTCCCACAAAAATCGTAAAGGAGATGGTCTTTATCGGAGCACTTCATCTTTGAGTCACGGGATGGACAACCACCAAGAATAGAAGAGGTAACATCAACAAGGGCAGAACTCTCAGGAGCAGGATCCGGAAGCAAGGTCTGGAGGCGATCAAATTCCTGCTGCACAATACTGTAGACCTCAGGCAAAAACGGTAATTGCGGACACCCTAAAACCTGAAGATTGATCTAATCAAAGTCCCGATGAAGGCCATGATGAAACTCAAAGATCAGATTGCGGTCCTCTCTATTACGAACCATCGCCTCATCGACAGAGCTAACAAAGGTGAGGGGATCAAAATGATCGTATTCAAGATACAACTGTGTAAACTCCAAATAATACACAGGAGGGTGATCACCATGTTGGAGTAAGAATATCTTCCGTCACAACTGAAATATTTGGGCGGCATTACCCCTACTAGAGTATGTAGACTCCACTCACCTCCAAATGTCTGTAGTAGTGTCGATAAATAAATAATTACGAGCGATGAACTCTTGTATAGAATTTGTAAGCCAAGACATGACTAAGAAATTTTCCGACTCCCACTGTATCCAATCAGATGAGGTCTTGTCTTGTTTCTTAGTTTGACAATTGACATAGCCAAAGAGGCAACACCTTTTGAGTGCCAAGGTGATAGATCGGGACCATGAAAGGTAATTAGAATCATCCAGGCGAATGGTAGTGATCTGAGGAGTATTATGATCATGGCTCCCACAGAAGGAACTCACTAGAGGGACAACCACTGATGAGGGAGCGGGAGAATCATCACCGCTAGACATAGTGGCTCAAGAATATAAATCTGGAGTTCACCAAGACTTAGGGAAACAAGGAACGACTGATTACATTGAGCAAAAATGAATCTGGAAGAGGAGAGGAAGAGAAATCCACTCCATGCAATCACCAGAAAGCGCAGACGACACCGGAAGGGGCAGACACTTCATTGCATGGTGAATCTGATGCCGGACAGGGAATGAAGAGGAAGAAAGAGCGGCTGAAAGAACCGCCTGCTGCTGGATCCGAGAACGAGATCTGCGGGATGCGGGAATGACGACTGCGGGAGTAGGTAATGACAGTTGCGGGAGCGTCAAATCGTGCGAGGTAGGTGCGGAAGCTATTGGGATTGAAAGACGGGTGCGGAAGTGGAAGCGAGATTGAGTTCGGGTGATTGCGAGCGAGTAGCAGACGGAGGAGCCTCAGGAGCAGTCACTCTGATACCATGTTGGACGATAGGAATTGGTTTCTTCTTAATCATTACAAGTATTTTATCCTTCTATGTATGGAGGCGGATAATACAATACGAGGATTATAAAAAATATGACACAAGAAAACAATTACATATTGTAACAAACAACAAGTCACATTTTTTCTTGATTGTATAGTTCATATGATAGATATCCGTAATTAGATACCCTAGTTTGCATATGACATTGTTCTAATCAACTAGATCTTTGTTGAAAAATGGAAAGAAAGACAGTAAATAAACTGATTATTATTTTAAGGGCTCTAGATTAGTGGAATAACGCCTAAGTATGCGTTTTTCTAATTGTGATTTTACCACTCATCAAATAATATTAGTTAAAGATTGTTGCGTGGAAGGATTAATTGTATTATTCGGCACTATTCCTGCATATGGAGTTGAAAATGTACGGAGGGTAAGACAGACAAAATAAAAAAATAATAATGAAACATAACAAAATACATAATCTCCAACGCTCCCCCTCAAGTTGGACGAGCAATGTCGGTCATGCCCAACTTGTCCAATATTTTGTCAAAGGAGCACTAACTCAGTCCCTTAGTAAGCACATCAACAAGCTGCTGGTTTCATGAAACAAAGAGAGTATACACTATTCCCTTTATTATGTTCTCCTTAATGAAGTGCCTATCGATCTACACGTGTTTAGTATGGTCATGTTGGACTAGGTTATGTGCAATGCTAATAACAACTTTAGTATCACAATACATCCTGATTGGACCACCGCCTTCCGCACTTAAGTCCCTCGTAATCGACTGAATCCATATCCTTCGCATATATCAAGCGCCATTGCGCAGAACTCTGCCTTAGCACTGGATCTAGCTACGACATGTTTCTTGCTTCTCCGGGTCACCAAATTGCCCCCAACAATGGAGCAATATCCATATGTAGATCGTCGATCATCAATAGAATTTGCCCAGTCTACATCTGTGTAAACTTCTACCGTTAATGCCTTGCTGGGTGAAAACAGTATGTCTTTGCCTGGAGAGAATTTGAGATACCTCAGGACTCTTTATGCAACATCAAGATGACGTGATCTCGGTGAGTGCATGTATTGGCTGAGAACACCCACAACATAAGATATGTCTGGACGGGTATGAGAGAGATAGATAAGTTTCCCAACCAGTCGCTGGAAACCTGGTATATCATCAACCATTTCTCCACCATCTCTACCAAGCTAGTGATTGGCTTCAATTGGGGTGTCAGCATGTCTACACCCAGTCATTTTGTTGTTTCCAACAGATCCAAAATGTACTTCCTTTGAGATATAAAAATCCCATGTCTGGATCTAGCCACCTCAATGCCAAGAAAGTCTTTGAGAGTCCCAAGGTGCTTCACTTCGAACTCGTTTGCAATCCTAGATTTTAAGTTCTCAATCTCCTTTGTGTCATCACCTGTTATTACTATATCGTCAACATAGACAATTAGGACAATCACTTTGCCATGTCGGTGTTTCACGAACAAAGTATGATCCGCGTTGCTCTGCTTGTACCCGAAGGACATCATTGTCCGGTGGAATCTCCCGAACCAAGCTCGAGACGACTGCTTCAAGTCATACAAAGTCTTCTCTAGTCTGCAAACTTTCCCTGCTGAACCTTTTGGAAGAACACTAGGAGGCATGGACATGTAGACTTCCTCCTCAAGATCACCGTGAAGAAATGCATTCTTCACATCCGACTGGCTAAGACTACACCCTTTGCGCACGACACATAAAAACAATATCCAGATTGAATTCATTTTAGCAACAGAAACAAATTTATTCTGATAGTTGATGCCAACTGTTTGAGCGTATCATATAGTAACCAACCTAGTTTTGTACCGTTCAACCAGGTCTTGAGAGTTCTATTTCACAGAGAATACCCATTTACAACCCACAACGGTTTTCCCTTTAGGCAGGTGAACAAGATCCCAAATATGATTCTTGTTAAGGGCTACCATTTCCTCCAATATAGCAGCCTTCCATTCACTGTGCTCAAGAGCTTCCTGCCAAGAACGAGAAATAGATATGGAAGACAAGGAGGTAACAAACGCTCTATGCGAAGGAGATAACGAGTCATAAGTCACAAAATGGGAAAAAGGATGCTCAGTGTCAGAAGATAGATCAAGTGGTGGCCCAGGTAGTGTGGGTAAGGTCTGTGTGTTCGTCCTCCGTTGTCAGCGAGAGTAAATCTGCAATGTAGGAGGCATAGAAGGAAGAGGCATCACCTGATCACTAGGGATAGGAAATCAAACCTTCAATGGAGGATGCATAGGAAGAAGAGGCATGGGAACATGAGCAGGGGGAATATGCAAGGGAACAAAAGTAGGGGAACTCACTTCCCTAGCACTCGTCTCCCCGTGAAGAGAGGTCCCATAGTAAGCCTCTGATTCCCAAAAGGTGACATCCATAGTGACAAATGTCCGTTTGGTGATGAGATGAAAACACTTATAGGCTATAACCTTTTTGGGTGAGTGAGTAGCCAATAAAGACACACCGCAGAGCGCGGGGATCGAGTTTGTTCTTTTGATGAATGTGCACAAAACACATAAACCCAAAGATACGAGGCGAGAGAGAAGTGAGACGAACCCCGAGAGTGGCTAGAGCAGTCTGAAACCCAAGAACACGAGTAGGCATGCGATTGATGAGGTAGACAGCAATGAGGACAGCATCACCCCAATAATATTTTGGGAGGTTCATTCAGAGGAGACATATGGTAACCACAAGGAGGTGTCGATTCTTGCGCTCTGCAATCCCATTTTGAGCTAGTGTAGGCACACGAAGTCTGATGTATAATACCAAGATCACTTAGGTATTTTGCAAAACGGGAGTCAATGTACTCACGACCATTGCCACTAATCAAGATTTTAATGGTAGCACTAAACTGAGTAGTGACCATCTTATGAAACCGTTGAAAGAGAGAAAACACGTCACTTTTATGCTTTATCAGATAGACTCAAGTACAACGAAAGTAACAATCAATAAATGAAACAAACCAGGAGCAATCAGAAATAGACTCAGGACTATGACCCCAAACATCGATATGAATAAGGGAAAAAAGAACAAAGTGACGGGGAGACACAAGAGGAAGAGAACTACGGTGATGTTTACCAAGTTCATAGACATCACAATGAAAACTAGTAAATCGAGCAGTAAACATAGTAGAAAGCAAAAACTTCATAGTGGGGATGTCCAAGATTACAATGTCAGACATCAACATCAGAGAGTCGATTAGCACAATGAGCCTTCAGAGACTGGACGGGCTGGAGCAAGAGGAGGTGGAAGAGTCGAACACATATAACCCATTGCATAATCTACCAGAGCCAATCACTGTCTTTATCTTCAGGTCTTGAAAAACACAAGAGGTAAAAAAAAAGGTTACTGAGCAGTTCATAGAGTTAGTCAAATGACTAATAGACAAAAGATTTCGAGTGAATACAGGAATATGAAGAACATAGGAGAGAGTAAGAAATGAGTAAGGAATAGATCCCTTGCCAGCAATGGAGGAGAGAGATCCATCAACAATACTTACTTGTCCCTGTCAGACAAGGGAATGTAGGACACATAACCCGTGGCTGACCCAGTCATGTGGTTAGTAGCTCCGAAGTCAATGATCCATTGTGAGGACAGAAGTGTGGAAGCAGAATGAGCAACCGGAAAGCCTTGGTGGGCATAAGAAGAGGAGGATGAATTGGACTGCTCAGCCGGTCGACCATGCATCAATTGACGGAAAGGCAAGATTCCTTCAACAATGTCTGAATTCAGAAAGTGAGGAACATAGGTGTCCTCCATAACATCAGACAAGCGTGCAAATCTTGTCAGAGATGATCTAGTCTGAGTTCGGCCATCATGAGGTGCAAGACCGCCTCAGGTAGAAGGGAAGCCATGAAGGTTGATGTAAGTAGCACTTAGAGACATAGAAAACCTTGAATAGAAATCGAGGTGGAGGCACACAAAAACACAAAGGGTATCACAAGATAAGAGGCGCCCTCATAGAAAGCGGAAAAGGAACCATAACTCCAATAGTGATTGAAGGAACAAAAGAGGGAACGCCAAAAAGGGGAAATCAAGAGCCCATTGCACCGACGCCCCTAGAGGACGGGAGAAAGAAACCGACAGAGCCGTGTTTAAGGCTTCTCATTAAGGAGGTCAGGGGTTCGATCCCTGACCTCAACAACCTACCATGGTTATACCGTCCGCTGTGATGGGTTGGAGTGTATGGGCCGCGGCTTTGTTACGGTACCCATGCTGAGAATTGTGGGAAGAAATCATGGAAATTGCCCAGGAGAATTGAGGCCTGCCTGGGCTCCGGCCTCGCCCAGTTTTGTGAGCTACGACCTTAACACATTGCACATTGTATCTTTTATGCAAAAAAATAGGTTTAGTAATTTGCTCATTTGACTTTTTCAAGGGTTTATGCATATAGTTGTTGTACTTCCTATAGAGAAGATCCATGAGTCATTGCATGCAGTTCGCTTCATCAATGCACATGATATCCTTAATATAAACCATCAATAGTTGATATAATTTATATCATTAGTATTGATTTTGTTACAAGATTAATATTCTGTCAAGATTCGGTGCAAAAAAATTGTCAAATTGAGTGCTTCATAGAAATTCAATTAGACAACAAAACTGTTAAATATTGTATTTATTAATTCATTTATTCCCCGTTTAATTTAGTCCCACATTGTCTAAATGGGATCTCTCTCCTTGTTCTTCTCCTATATATGTAAGACCTTTTTGGTCCATTGAAGATATATACAAAGATAGTTACATTTCTAACATGGTATCAGATGAGGTTTAATTTTTCGCGCTCGCCTCTTTGCTCGCGCCTCTGCCCTGCTTGCCCGCCCAGTCCGCCACATACCTCCGTCAGCCACAGTCCGCCGCATACCCCTGTCCGCCTCATACCTCAATCCGCCGCCCTACCTCAGTCCGCACACACCCCGCACCATCCGCTTCCTCTCCTCCCACCCAGCTCGCACCTCTGCCCGCTCGCACTACCGCCCAGTCCGCCCCCTCCTTCGGTCCGCGCCTCTGCCCTGCCCCAGTCCGCTTCACCAAGTCCGCCCCCGTCCGCTTCACCCAGTCCGCCACAGTCCGCTTCCCCAGCCCGCCAGTCCGCTTCTCCCCAGTCCGCTTCTCCCCAGTCCGCTTCTACCCAGTCCGCTCTCCTTCAGTCCGCCTCTCCAGTCCGCCAACCTCCCTCCCTCCACCTCTCCTTCAGTCCGTCCACCTCCACCCCGCACCATCCGCTCAGCTCGCATTCCACCTCCCTGCAGGTTTCCCGCTTCCTTGCGCCTCCATGGTTGCTCCTCTGATCTCGCCCCCACTGAAGGCCACGTCCTTCCAGCTCGCCGGCGCTAGCGACTGGCCTGACTGGGCCCTTACCGTTGAGGCCGCTCTCTCCTCCCGTGATCTTTGGGATCACATCATCGGTGCGCCTCCTGCCCCTGCCGCCAAGCCCGCCACCGCAACCGGTTCCGCCGCAACTTCTGTCGACGCCGCCTCTCCCGATGCCCTCACTCTTTGGAAACGGCGCGATCAAGCTATCCGGGCTTACCTCCTGGAATCCGTTGCTCGACCGCTCCTCACGTCTATCGGCCGCCTTCCTTCCGCTCGTGCCATGTGGGAATATCTCCGTGATCGCTTCGTTCCCCGTGGTGGAGCTCGGCGTCACCGTCTTATCTGCGATTCTCAGGCTGCCCGCCAAGACGGTCGCTCCATTCAGGACTTCTACACTATGATGAGTGCCTACTGGCACGAACTGGATTCCCTGATTCCCTTACCCTGCGGTTGTCCTCGCTCCTTGGAATTTCAGCGCCACCTCTCCGAGGGCCATCTTCATCAGTTTCTTGCTGCTCTGCGTCCTGAGTTTTCTCTTCTTGCCGCTCAGCTCCTTCACCGGGTCCCGCTTCCTACTCTGGATGATGCCCTGATTGCTCTGCTCGATGAAGAGACTCGTCTCCGACCTCCAGTGGCCCTCCAGCCCCCTTTCCCGCTTGATACTGCTCTTGCAGTTCCTCCGCGTCACAGTGCTGTTACCTGTCACTACTGCAAGAAGGTGGGGCATATGAAGTCTGCTTGCCCCACTCGCCCCCCTCGGTCTGATGAACACCGCACTTCTGACCATCGCCGTGACGACCGTGGTCGGGGACGCAGTCGTGGTCCCGGCTCTCACCCCACTGCTGCTGCTGCTACCAATCCTCTGCAACGATTAGAGGAGCTGATACTCCGGTCTCCGCTATTTCAATCTGCCTCCTCTGCCAGCTCCTCTGCGGAACACAGTCTCTCAGCTGCTTCTGGTACTGCTGCTGCTCGACTTCCTCCGAATGCACCTTGGTATTTCGACTCTGGGGCCTCCTGCCACCTCACCTCCGACTCCCGCACCCTAACCAACTGCACCTCCTCCCCCACTTCCCTTCAGGTCACCACTGCTGATGGGGGCTCTCTTCCTATTCTGCGATCTGGCTCCATCACCCCGACCTCTGCCCCTCCTGGACGCCTTACTCTCTCCAACGTCCACCATGCCCCTCAGCTACATATGAACCTCATTTCTGTCAGCTCCCTCTGTGATCTCGGTCTAACGGTTTTATTCTCTTCTTCTGATTGTGTTGTGCAGGATTCCCGGACAGCTCAGAGGATTGGACGGGGCCGTAGGACTGGTGGCCTGTATCAGCTGGAGTATCTTCATGTTCCCCCCCACCCACCTCCGCTTCGGCCCTCTCTGTTGTCTCTGATGCCGACTTGTGGCACAGACGTTTAGGACATCTGTCTACTGATTGACTCCGAAGTGTTATCCGCTCTGGAGCTTTGGGTCGTGTCTCCCCTTCCCCCCTCTCTGTTTGTACCGGCTGCCGTTTGTCAAAGCACCTTGCTCTACCATTTACAAGTAGTGCTTCTCAAACGACAACCCCTTTTGATTTAGTTCACTCTGATATTTGGGGCCCCGCGCCACTTGCTTCCCATTCTGGATATCTTTATTATGTTAGTTTTATTGATGATTTTTCCCGTTGTGCTTGGGTTTATCTCCTTCGCAATCGTTCTGACATACCCGACGTGTATCGCACGTTCACCGCTATGCTTCGCACTCAGTTTGAGCGTCGCATTAAGATCTTTCGCTCTGACTGCGCTCCAGAGTTTCTCTCCTCCACCATGCGCGATATCCTCCACTCGCATGGCACCCTCCACCAACAATCTTGCCCGCACACCCATGAACAAAATGTGGTTGCTGAACGAAAACATCGTCACATCATCGAAACAGCTCGTACTCTCCTCATCTCTGCCTCCGCTCCTCACTCCTTCTGGGCCGAAGCCGTTCTCACCGCTGTTCACCTCATCAACATCACTCCTTCCACGGCCATCTCTGGCGTCACTCCTTATGAACGCCTTCATTCCCGCCCACCGCAATATGCCTCTCTCCGAACATTTGGGTGCACCTGCTTCGTTCTCCTTCCCCCTCCTGAACGTAACAAACTCTCCGCTCGCTCCACTCGTTGTGTTCACCTCGGCCTTAGCCACCACCACAAAGGCTATCGTTGTTACGATCCGGTGGCTCGTCGCATTCGCATCTCTCGACATGTCTCCTTCGTCGAACATGACATGTTCTTCTCTTCCACACCGCCACACCTCACCTCCCCACCCTCCATTGCTCCACCACTTTCTCTTCCGCTTCTTCCTTCTATACCAACTCGCCCCAGGACTCCCCTTGCCAATCCTACCTTATCCCCACCTCGTCCTCTGCCCGAGGTCCCTCCTTCCACATCAGCTCCTCCTCCGGCGCCCACACCCCCTCCTCCTGCTCCTGCTTCTGATACGACTCTGTCTGACGCTCCGTCTGCCCCTGCACCCGTGGATCCTGCTCCTCCTCGATGTAACCCGGCTCGCCATCGCCATTCACCTGCTCGCTACGACCCCCCTTCTGACCGGTCCACCCCTTCTGCTCTCACCGCGGCTACCTCTTATTCCCCTGCCTTTCAGGCCTTCCTCACCGCTCTCCACGCACACCGGGAGCCCCAGTCATACCAAGAGGCAGTTGGAAAACTCGAATGGCAGCAAGCCATGGCGCTTGAACTTCACGCCTTTAGCAGGACTCACACTTGGGATCTTGTTCCGTGTCCTCCCGGTGTTACTCCTATCAGCTGCAAATGGATTTTCGTTAAGACTCGTCCGGACGGTTCTATTGAGCGTCATAAGTCCCGCTTAGTTGCTCGCGGGTTTTCACAGGAACATGGCATCGATTATGACGAAACCTTTGCCCCGGTTGCCCGGATGACATCCGTCCGCACCTTACTTGCGGTCGCAGCTGCCCGCAACTGGCCCCTCCATCAGATGGATGTCACCAATGCCTTTCTTCATGGCGATCTCACTGAAGTTGTATACATGGTACCTCCCCCGGGTCTCTCCGCTCCCCCTGGCCATGTCTGCCACCTCCGTCGTGCCCTCTATGGTCTCAAACAGGCTCCTCGTGCCTGGTTTGAGCGCTTCCGCACAGCGGTTCTAAATGCTGGTTTTATTGAACGCCAGACTGATCATGCCTTGTTTACCCGCACCTCCGCTCAGGGTTGCGCCATCCTGCTCTTGTATGTGGACGACATGATTATCACTGGAGATGATCACGTCACCATTGCCTCTCTTCAGAAACACCTCCGCAGTCAGTTCGAGATGAAGGACATGGGCCCCCTTCGCTACTTCCTTGGGTTAGAGATTTCCTGCTCCAAACGCGGGATTCTGGTGTCTCAGCAAAAATACATCTCCGATATTCTCTCCGTGGCCGCTCTCACTGACAGCCGCACTGTTGACACCCCAATTGAGCTAAATCTGAAACTCCTTCCAACAGATGGGGAACCGCTGCCCGATGCCTCCCGCTATCGGCGCCTCGTCGGGATGCTCGTCTATCTCACCATGACTCGACCGGACATTGCTTACGCTGTTAGCTTCGTCAGTCAATTTGTTCAAGCTCCTCGCTCTGCTCACTATGCCGCGGTCCTCCGGATACTCCGCTACCTTCGCGCCTCTGTCGGTCGCTCGTTATTTCTCTCTGCCACTTCGCCACTCACCCTCCGAGCATTTTCGGATGCTGACTGGGCGGGGGATGCCACCACTCGTCGCTCCACTACTGGGTTCTGCATTTTCCTGGGCGACTCTCTGATCTCCTGGCGTAGTAAGAAACAGGAATCCATTGCGCGCTCCAGCACGGAGGCTGAGTATCGTGCCATGGCTTCCACCACTGCTGAAATAGTTTGGCTCCGTCGTCTTCTTCGCGATCTTGGTGTCCAGATAACAGGACCCACTCCCTTATTCTGTGACAATCGAAGCGCCATTCAAATCGCCTCCAATCCGGTGTTCCATGAACGGACAAAACACATTGAGATCGATTGTCACTTTACTCGTCAGGAATTCCTCGCCAACACTATCTCTCTACCGTTCATTGCCTCTGAAGAACAAGTTGCAGACTTCCTCACCAAGTCTCTCACAACTGCAAGATTCCGTTATCTTATTAGCAAACTCTCGGTTCACGATCCACCGTGAATTTGAGAGGGCGTGTTAAATATTGTATTTATTAATTCATTTATTCCCCTTTTAGTTTAGTCCCACATTATCTAAATGAGATCTCTCTCCTTGTTCTTCTCCTATATATGTAAGACCTTTTTGGTCCATTGAAGATATATACAAAGATAGTTACATTTCTAACAAAAACTTCTTAGCTGCCATTAATTTAAATTTATGTTACTCAAACTTAATTATTTCTGAATCTGTAAAATCTAAAGGTTCTCATTTTATCCAACACCATGCATTTTGGTAGAATTGTTATGAATGGTCTCTCTAATTTTTTGTTCTCTGAACCAATTGCTTTTATCTGCAGGGATACTGCTGGGCAGGAGAGATTCAGGAGCCTTATTCCAAGCTATATTCGTGACTCTTCTGTTGCGGTTATTGTATATGATGTTGCAAGTATGTTTATGATTTAACCTTATAATATGAAGAATATTGAATAGACTTTTATGGCTGTAAAAAGTTCTATACTCGAGAAACATTCTCATATCACAAATATAATTTTTTCATTTAAATTATATTTGCCATATTGAACTTCTTTAATGATATTACGCTGCAAATAATGTATGCTTTCTCATTGCATCATATTGGGAATGTAGGTCGACAATCTTTCTTAAACACGTCAAAGTGGATAGATGAGGTCCGAACAGAGAGGGGTAGCGATGTTATCATTGTTCTTGTTGGGAACAAAACTGACCTTGTTGATAAGAGGTAATATGCCTTTGCATGCTGGAGATCCTCCTTAATTAGACTTGAGCTCATTTTCCTCCCTAACATTGGCATCAAAGGACCGAACCCATAAGCAAGATATCTGCAGTTGAAGTCTATTATTATTTTCAATTATCTATTATGAGGAAGTTTAAGTGATTTATAAATGTTTGAAAATAAATATTGTTGAGTTTTTTGCAATTTCTTCAGTTAAAATTTGTTTGTCCTTTAGTAAATAGATTTATAAAATAATAATTTTATAATAATTTAATTGCTTATTTAGCCCTTTTTAATAATTTTATATCAACTTAAACATATCCAATACATTTCAACTTACAATCATCAACAGAAGATTCATGGAAATTTATATTGAGTTTATTTACCGCAAGAACTCTTGTCATGTAAAAATCAAAATGTTTTATTGTTATATGGAGGTTAATTTTTTTGTATGATCGAACACTAATTGGTACTAAAACTAAATATAAAGTGACCAATAAGCTCTTACAGGAGGATTACATCAATGATCAAAATTAATTTCATATAATTATTGTTTGTTATGAAGATACTTATTGTTGGAACCAAAAAAACTGGTTCCTGCGTTCAGACCATGGGGGGCTAAGGGGGTGATAAGAGCTTACTAATTTAGTAGCCGCCTCGCGTGTGACTTGGTGAGAAGAAGGTAGTGAGCAAAAGAACGACTCCGACAAATAAGACCCGCATGTTGCAGCGAGGAGGTCCCGCCACACACCCAGAAGTCTATAGGAACTTCTCCTCCTAAATTCATTGCTGAGCTCGGCACAAGTGAGACGGACACTGAACTCGCCCACTATAGGGGGGGGGGGGGTGAGGGTCCCTTCAACTTGTGCCTTGGGGTCCTATTTATAGGCAAACTCTAATACAGGGGAAAAATAGTCTTTTTGGCCTGTTAATAGCGGCCTCCACCTTTCTGTTTTTGTTATCAACAACCCCGATTGGTCTGCGGATAGTGAATCCTGTTGTTTAAGGTGGATACGGGAAGAACTTGATGGTCTTCAAATAGCATAATGGTCAAAACTATAGGTTACTCCTGTCTGGGCGAGTACTCTGGCCACAAGAGTCAAGGACTCGCCGAGCTGGAGCTCGCTGCCCCCTCGATGCACCTTGGTGCGAGGCTGGCTAGGCAGGTTTCGCCTAGGGCTTGCTGAGCGCTTGGCCGCCTGGTATGGCGAGGTCACCTCACGACTGCCTAGTATGGGCAGGCGCGAGGTCGCCTCGCGAGGGCCTGCTCGCCTGGTCGGGTCGAGCCAGTCCTAACCCCTTCCTTTCCCTGCTAGATTCGCCTGACCTCTCTTGGGTGCGAGTTGGGCTGAGCTCGCTAAATTTGGGTTGTACACTTATTATTTGTATCAAATTGAGGTGTTAAGGTGTATGTGATTTGCATATGGAAAAGTTCTATTGGATAGGATCTCTATCGAAGTAAATCAAAAAGATTACATGGTAAGAGGCTAACGATTAGTAGAATAAATAATTCTGTGCCAATATTGTTTAATGACTGATTGGTATCTAGTAACTTAGGTATGATATGTTTAAGACTCGTCATTTATATAGAATAACATGGACATTTATAAGAATTGATTTTTTGAGTTACAAATGTGTTGTTAAAATGGAGAAGTGTCATGGGTGCAATATTCGTGGAGGGAAAATCATTGGGACTTGTGTATGGAAACAATAAAAGGCTACTGTGAACAAGTAAAAAACTTAAAACAAATAAATGATCAAATCGTCTCCTCAAAATTAGGGCAAATCTGTTGTAATAAATACGATGAGGCTACTAATTTATATTACGGATACACCCCTGGGTACCAACCACAACAACGAGCAAGATATAAAATAACTCGAAAAAAATGGAACTCCGATTTCAAGCAAAAATATAAAAGTGATAATAATTTTCAAAAAATAAAATTTATACAACAAAAATATAAAAAGAATTGCAAATGCTTCAAATGCCAACAAGATAGTCACTACACAAATGAATGCCCTACCACAATAAAAAAGATTTTCATCTCAAATCTCCAAGATTACGGTATCAATACGTACAGTATAAAAGACATCGCAAGTGACGATTCATCAGTATATAAATTAGAATCTGTATATTTGAATGTAGAAAAAATGTTGAAAAATTAAACTTAAACGTGATCACCTTAGATCAAACCTTAAATACCTTTCAGATCGAATTAACATCACAATACGTCTTATAACTGCAAAAAGAAGACATAACTTCTATTATTTTTATCATAGGGACTTGTGTAAACTTAGAAGGACAACATTAGAGACCTACTATGCTATTATTTTTCTTAGTGTTAAATGATAAATAAGTTATTGATAGACAAATTGAGTGTTGCAGATTTGAAAATGTTAAGATGAATGTGAAAATTAGGAATAATAGATTGAGAAGTGATTACATGCACAGTTGTTAAAAGCGCGCCTTAGTCACACCTAAGGCTCATCAGGCTCAGTTGTGCACTGTGTCTTCGTGCGTCTATTTTGCACATTTGGAGCATAAAAGACACGACTGAGTACGATTTTTTTTCATATTTTTTTAAATAAAGAAAGAAATTGTTGGATTTACGCGTATTATAACATTAGTAGAGTCTTTTAGCTGTATTTGAGTTTAGTCCCACATTGCAGTTTTATCTTTAGGAGCCCATGTAAGTCCTATATAATGCCCCCTTGAGGAATGAATAAATCAATCAAGTCTTTCCTCTCTTATTATTTAACATGGTATCTGAGCGAAATTGATTTTGAGAATTCTTTTCGCCCCCCTCATTTGTTGGCGGCCTAAAAGTTTTCGACGTTTTTTTGATTTCCACCCTTCGGCCTTTCGTGACCGGTCGGCGCTGCTCGGGTGAACGTCATGCATCTCTTCCCCCGCTCTCGTCGACGGAATCATTGTCTGATTCCGAAGACGAAAGCAGATCCTGTGTCCATTGACGATATCGATCCCGTCGACTCCGTGTGATGTCGCCATCATCGACTCAGTCCCACGCACTATGCATTATCCGTGACAGAAAATGCCCCTGTCTGCGCTGAGCCCGCCGGGCCCCTCCTCCCGTCGGGCGGTTTTGTGACCCCGTCGGTTCCTGTGGAAGCCTGTCGCGTCGTCTCCTCCCACCGTCATTCTCATGTGTCGATCCCTCAGCCTGGGGCTAGTTCTTCTCCGGTTGGAAGGCTTCTTGTCTGCTGCTGCTTGGCTGTGCATCTTCCCGGTAGGCTTCTTCTGCGGCTTCCGTGCCTCTTCATCCCGCGTCTTCGTGCGACTGCCATCGACCGAATCTGGCTCGACATCGACAATGGTTGTTTCCGCTCCTATCTTCCTTCAGCATCTCCAGACTCTTGATTCTGTTTTCCGGACGGGCCTTGCTGCTGCCGTTCCCGTGCCTCTACTTATTTCCGGTTGAGCTTTTGGATGCTCCCGGTGCTCCCTTTTCTAGTCGAGCTCCTCTGCCGTTGTTGTTCTCTTGCATCAGGCTTTTTTCTGGCTCTGTCTCTCTGCTCATTGGGAATATGGATCCCGTTGCCCGCTTCTCTCGTCGTTGATGGTGCTGATGTAGTATTTTTTGCTGTTTTTTGTGTTATGTTGTTGTCTTCGTTACTTTGTTAATAGTGTCACAATGTGATCTATGCTTATATGCACATGTTTTCCACGTGAGAGAGAGTGTTTGGGATGAAGGTGACTCAGGTGATCTTTCCCGTTGTTCGCCTTTGTTCCACAGCCTTTAGGCTTATGTTATATGTTATGCGTCTCCCCATATTTCTTTCGATTGGCCATGTGTTGGGGATGCGACCGATGTTGGTTTTCTAATCTCAGTGGGTTGTGTCGCCTGAGACTGTGTCGTGCGGGACTGTGTCTTGTGGGTCTACCCTTTGTGCGGATTATCTCTGACAGATTATCCCCGACGGATTATCCCCGATCACCCGTTTGATGATTTGCTCCACATCTTTGGTTCCGTTTTGCTTGTTTTGTGTGCAGCTGATGTTAGTTGACCTTTCTATCCAGTGGGGTGGGAGTATCCCCGGTAACCTGTCTGTTGATTTCTTTCCAATGAGTCAACATCGTGTGTGGGACTTGCGTCGTGTGTGGGTCTATGTCGTGGGCGGATATGTCCCCGACTTGATTCCCTGCTTTGGAATTTCCCCCATTGGTTCGTCTGTTGTTTTGCCCCACATCACCTACCTTCGTTGCCTTTATTTGTTGTGTCCAAGCTTGAGGTTTCCCGTCCAGCTTGTGGGGGGAGTCTTGGAGTTACGAGTATTATAACATTAGTAGAGTCCTTTAGGTGTATTTGAGTTTAGTCCCACATTGCAATTTTATTTTTAAGAGTCCATGACTCCATGTAAGTCCTATATAATGTCCCCTTGACGGATGAATAAATCAATCAAGTCTTTCCTTTCATATTATTTAACTGAAATATTTTAAGAACTCAATAAAATTTTGCATGATTTAATGTTTCTGAAATATAATCGAACGTTGAAACTTAGATTTGATGCAAGTGACCACATTGATTCTATTTTTAAAAGATATAAATGGTAGTAATGAATAATTAATTAATAGAATAGATGAAGTATTTGATCAAGAAGATATTATTTAAAATGAATGTGGTTGCGCCTTGACATCTTCAGACACGCGCGCCTGCTCCTTGCCCCTTGCGCTTAGACTCCATGACTCATTTGCCCCTTGATGTGCCTTGCGCCTTTAAAAACTAAGATTACATGAGAGTGCAGTTATGCCAAAGATAATGTATTAGTTAATAGATGAGTAATTTGGAAATGTTCAATAGAGGGCAAATCGTGGATCAAGTGGCCAAACATATAAAAGTAAAGGAAAGATTAGGAAGTAAAATGAGGGGATCATGTCACACAGAAGTCTACATGATCATCAAAGCCTTTCATTTGGTGTGTATTGACAATCTAAGAATTTCAGTTATTGTTTTTGAATTTTATATTTTTTATTATAATCATATTTGTACAATTTCCGTGATCAGAAGATCATGACCGTTCATGATGGTTACAAACTCTATAAATAGGAGTAGAAGATTCCATTCTCGAGACCGGAAGTCAGAGAGAAGGATTTTCTTCTTTTGGTTGATCCTAAGTGTGAAGCCTATGAAGGTCTCCACCCCTCCATTGGCTGACCCTCTCCTGCCCTCTTCCACAAATTCGCTGGCACAATCTTTGCTGCCACCATCTGTCTGCTGGCCACCACCTTGGCCAACCCCCTCCCTCCCCTCCATCTTACCCCACACAATCGTAACTACCATAACTACTCCCCCATCCCAACCCAATAACTACCCATTAACTATCCCAACCATCCACTAATCCCAACCTTCCAGTTTAACTACAACCACTATCCAATTCCCTCCACTAATAACCACCCAAAATTCCCCTCTAACTGCCGCACTCCCCCTCCCTTGTGGTTCGTGCAGAGGCTTTCCAGGAGTACTTCCATTCTCCAGCCTTGGAACCCTTTATAGTAGCCACAATGCCCGCCCCCTACCAGCCCTTGTACTGTCCAGAACTACACGTAGAACTCAATTCCAACCTCTGGAATCCCTCCCATGAATTGTCCTACAGCCAACTACTCCATCCAACCATCATCCAGAGTCTATCCAGCCCCATTCCGCTGTTACATTCTCTCTACAGTTCATTGAAAACCCCTTCCAGCACCTGAACAGTTCTATCCAGTCTTCCAACTCTTCTCTGATGGTCCAAATTCAAACCGCCTCCGCTTCTCTGGCCAACCGTCACTCATTTTATATCCATCAATCCTTCTATTTATTGTAAGAATATTTTATGGCTATAATGTCTTCACTGTTGAATTGTGTATCAATTCACAGTTATTGTGGATATTTTCACATAATATATGTGCCAAATTATTCTATGTTTTCAGAGCATATTTCACTTGTGTATATGTTTCTTACTCTTGCATGCTTACACATGTATTTGCTCCTCTATTTAAAATTCTAATAGATTGTGGATATTTTATTGTTTATAACTTTCTTTCTTTTATTGTAATCTTAGTTGCCGGCTAAATTATATAATTCATGTAGACATTCAAATTAGTCAACCAACACCTTTCTAGAACCTACCCTACATCCTTAAAAAAAGGGTAGATCAAACAATAACATGTATAGAAGATGTGAAAGAGATTTTTGCAAAGTGTATTTAACACCTTAATAAACACCCTATAGAAATGAACGTAGAATGAGGATTTTAAAACCTACCCCTAAATGGTTGGGATACAATTAAGGATAGATATTGATGATGTTGGTAATGAGTTTTTATGGGAGGAAAAATCACATTGTATTTTTTATTTTGAATAGAATTTTACAATGTGAAATCGGATGGTGATCAATAAATGCAATTAAGCAAGATTGCATATGTCGGACATCGGGGACACGGCTGATTGAGTTTTCCATGTAGGTTTTAACATGTCAGGGGATATATCTGAGATATTTTATATATATCTAGTTTCAACATTTAATTATTTATATATAAAATTATATATTAATATGATATTTTTTAAATTTATATATATTGATATATGAACAACTTAATATTTATTGAATTTCTAAATTTACCATACTAATATAAATATTTTATGTTATAGAAGTAAAATAACAATATAACATTATAAATAAAATTGTAAGCGCACACAAAATTCAAAATAACGATTTTGTTTCGTTGTCTATTAAACTAGAGTTGCTAAATAAAAAAAAGGAGTCAGCCGATATATTCCAAAATGATATTTTGCAAAAACAAATATTAAAATTGTGTCATATTTTCATGAGGTCTTTATATCGATTGACATGTTGGCCGATATCCACAACACTGATGACGCGGGGTGAGATCTTAGAGGGGCTAGGGCATGTACTATATGCAAACGTACTTTTCGACAATGTAAGTTACTTGCAATAAATTTTACTTTATAAATCAAATTACTAATTGTTACACAAGATAAAACACACAAACAAGGAAACACAAGACGACGTCTATATGAAACAGTACTCAAAATTCTAATAACTAGTAGAATGAAAACTCACAATGATTCAAGATTTTGAAACAACGATTACAAATAACACTCCTTGAATATGCAATAACAATGAATTCAACAATAAGTATTAACTTCAGAACAAATAACTCACACGGTAGTTTGAAGGCTCAAAGAGAATCTCTTGGAGTGGGGCGAGTCGTGGCACTGAAATTTGGGCTCTCGATGAACCTTAAACTGCCGAACAACAGGTAGTGGGATTGTTTTTGGAGTTTCCGGTCTGTCGGGGGACTGCAAGGAAGTGAATGTGAGGAGTGGAGATTTTGAATGGAGAGATCTAATAGGGCTTGCGGCAAATAGGCAGTAAGGTTGTACAACCTTGGGCTCGCGAGAGGTGGCCCAACGAGCGAGAAGGGGAGGCTGACGAGATGATAGGTGAGTGAGACCAGGAGGCCCGCCTGCAGGAGGCGGGATGGGGGATTCTCTGAGGTAGGCGAGACCTCCTAGTGGGCGGGATCTTTCTAGGAGGCGAGGTGGCCTACAGGGCGAGAGGCCGGCGAGACGGACAGGGCGGTCATCTCGCCCGTCAGTACCTTCCCCACTCGCCGCATGGGAGAACAGATGTCTTTACCTTTTTTACCCTCAAGGGGGATTTTACCTTTTTACCCCAGGCAATTTTACATTTCTACCCATGGAGGTCTGCGTATAGCTCTCCAGAACAGCGGAGTTTGGCTGTTGGCAGACCCAGCCCAGGGTATTTTGGTCATTTCAGGTTAATTCAAAAGTGATATTTGCAGATCAGATTCAGATGCCTATAAATAGACTGATAAAGGTGCCTGAGAGGGTTGTTGAACCTTTCCACTGTCTTCCTCACAGGCACCTAGCTCAGCATTGGCTGGTGAGGGGAAGATCTTTAGTTCTTCCGGGAAAGAGGGGGGACCTCCGAGCTGAGACCCCTCGGTCTGTTTACAGGTCTCCGACTCTCGTCAGGAAGATAGCACAGGAAGAGTACGTGTGAGATTCATCCTGTTTCGAACTTTAGGAGAAACCAGAAAGCTGGTTCCAACAAAGGTGACGTTTCCGATGATGTGAGCACAATCGGCGATGTTGTGGGTTCACGATTGGAGCAGAGAAACAGTGCGAACTGGGCGGAGTGAGGGGTACTGTGTGGTAGGCGGCGATAGAGAGGAATTTATAGGATAATGACGTAGAGGGAGCGGCGGGTGTGGGGTTGACAAAAGCTTTGGTTTCGATTTCTGGGTGAGAAACGTGGGAGGAGAGGAAGGCATGTGGATTGGATTAGACTTAACAGGAAGTTAACAGTGGATCCATGAAGAAATAGGCGGATTTGGGGAAAGGATCATGCCGAGATTTTGGCAAGGGACGAAAAATGGGGTAGGGAAGGAAAATTATGGGAAAACAAACCTGAACGTCACACCCCGGGGTCCCGAGTCTCGCGGCGTCACACCACAAATAATTGTTGGTCTGGAATCTCTCACAAACAAACAATGAAAATAAATGAAAGCCTTCACACCTATTTATAACGAGATGAGCGGTTGGGCAACCAACATGAACGGTTATGATTGACCATTACGCCCGATGTCCTAAAACACTAAATATAAGTTCAAATAACAAAAACAAAATACATTTAAATTGTAAAACGACGTTTCAGATGCGTTTGCGGTCTCGGATCGCTGATCCGATCAACGCCTACTACGCAAATATACGAATGCGGGCCCCGCCAAATGGTGAGTTGAAGTCCAGCGTCGATCCACATCACACTCCATGGAGAAATACTTGAAGAGATCTAGCATGTCAAAAAATAGATCGATCACAAAAGCCTGTTGTAGTGTGACCTATGTGCTTTGGGCCTTTTTTTCAAACCGAGGGTCATCTTAGTCTTCTTGAGTAATTGGGTCAAGAATCATATGATTAGCTCATAATTGTGGATAAACCATCGATAGTAGAATACTATAATTTAAGATCGAGGAATTCCCACGCTGCTCACAATAATTTTCATGGGTCATCGTGTAGGAATGATGAATTACTTTACGCTTGTAGGAATGATGAAAATTTAGCCAGGTATAAAGCCGCAAAGAAAGAAGCTAAACGTGCAGTAAGTAAAGAAGAAGTCAAGCTTATGAAGAATTTTATAAGCGACTAGATACCAAAGATGGAGAGCGGGATATATATAAAATTGTTCGAACTAGAAAAAGAAATACAAGAGATTTAAGTCAAGTAAAATGCATAAAGGATGAGACAAATATAGTTTTGACGGATGATGTGGATATTAAAGAGCGATGTAAAATATACTTTTATCAACTCTATAATAAAACAAAGGACAATGAATTGAACTTGGAAGAGTTAAGTAAATCAGAGAAGTATAAAAACACAATGTTTTATCTTAAAATTCAAGTATCAGAGGTAAAAGATGTTCTAAATAAGATGTTAAATGAAAAGACAGTTGGGCCAGACGATATACTCATCGAAACATGAAAATGTTTAGTAAATGAAGGAATTTTGTGGCTTAAATATTTTTTCAATAAAGTACTGAAGTCAAAGTGGATGCCAGACCAATGAAGAAAAAATATCTTGATACCTTTGTATAAGAATAAAGTAGATATACAAAATTGTGTTAATTACAAAGGAATTAAATTGATGAGTCATATCATGAAATTATGGGAACGAGTAATAGAAAGAAGATTAAGACGAGAGACTAACATCTCAGAGAATCAATTTGGATTCATGCTAGGGAGGTCGACCATGGAAGCTATACATCTCTTGAGGAGACTCATTAACAACTATCGAGAAAGAAAACAAGATTTGCATATATTGTTTATTGATCTTGAGAAGGCTTATGATAGAGTTCCTAGAGAGATCTTATGGAGAGTCTTAAAAAAGAAAGGTGTAAATATATCATATATTGACACAAACAAAGATATGTATACAAATTCAGTGACAAGGGTGAGGACATCTGGAGGATTAACACAAGAATTCCCTATCATTGTTAGCTTACGTCAAGGTTCAGCTTTAAGCCCTTATCTATTTACCATTATCTTAGATGAGCTCACCAGACATATCCCACAAGCAATACCTCGGTGTTTATTGTTCGCGGATGATATCGTTTTGGTTGATGAGACGCGTGAGGGTGTAAACACAAAACTTGAATCTTGGCGAGATATTTTAGAAAAGAAGGGTTTTAGGTTGAGCATGACAAAAACGGAGTATATGGAGCTTAAATTTAACAGTACAAGAAGGACAGATGACTTCGTTATTAAGTTGAGTGATCAAGTTATTTCCCGTAGTGAGCGTTTTAAATATCTTGGATCGATAGTTCAAAACGACGGAGGTATTGATAAAGATGTGACACATAGAATCCAAGCGGGTTGGTTGAAGTGATGAGGCGCGTCAGGGATCTTATGTGATCGTAAAGTACCACTAAAACTTAAGTGCAAGTTTTACCATACTGCAATTAGACCCACGATGCTCTATGGTTCTGAGTGTTGGGCAGTGAATTGTGTACATGAGCAAAAAATGGGAGTTGCGGAGATGAGAATGCTTAGGTGGATGTGTGGACACACGAGATTGGATAAAATTAGGAATGAAAGTATCAGGGATAAGACATGAGTAGCTATAGTGGGATAAAAGCTGGTTTGGATGCAAGAAGATCGTCTAAGATGGTTTGGACACGTAAAAAAGAGACCATTAGAGGCACCTGTTAGGCGTTGTGAGAGTCTAGTCACTAGGCATGTTAAATGAGGGAGGGCCAGACTAATAAAGCCTTGGACTGAAACTATAAGGAAAGACATGATGTACTTAAGCATTAGTGAGATTACGACAAAAGATAGGGCACAATGGCGACAAAGGATCCATATAGCCGACCCTACTATAGTGGGATAAAAGCTCGAGTGTTGTTGTGTTGTTGTATCGTGTAACTATAGTGACCTTGGAGGGTCCATGGTGAGCCCCATAGTTAAAATGATATGTTTGAGGTACTCAACCCGTTGTCGTTTTGGAGAAGCACTTCTTCTTTCTACACATAAGTGATGCTCAGTGAGTTGATTTGGCGTTGGCACAAGGTATGACAGTCCCAGGGTGGTCCTGCCGGGCCCGAACTTTTTTTAAAAAAGCCTAGGCCCTGGACCGACAAAGTAAAATATTTTTTTTAAAATCATTTTTTATAATTATATATATTATTTTATTTATCACAAATTTCTCATACAGTCTCAATTCACAAAATGACAAGATGAAAAAAATTTATTACTTGTTAAAAAATTAATTACAATAATATACTAAATTTCGATAATAAAATTTAATTACAACAAATTTTATAACTACTGAAAAAATTAAAAAATACAAATTAGTTGCACTTTACAAATTAGTTGCATTTTTATTGCAAATAAGATTTATATGCATCACGCTTAAGTGTGCATCTACTTATCTGCTCATATTTTGGCTGAAACCCTTCATGTATATATGCAGTCTCATTCTCGTTGTTGTAGTGTTCGAACGATAACCCATGTTTAATGACGTACTCCATTTGCAGCTCTCGTTGACGCATTTTATCAACCTCCCAAATTTGTCCGTCTGTTGAAATTTGTGCTTAACTTGACTCCGAGATTTGTTTAGACATACATGATTTGATATTTCAGGCGAGCGTTGAATTTACGTTGTTGCCTGACAGTCAGCAGCTTCGAACAGTGTTTGCACTTCGCCTTAAATTTTGTGCCCACCCACACTTTCTCAAAGTGTTCCTAGACTGGAGTCGTGTTCTTGTGCTCCACAATTTCATGCGTAGTGGATGTGGAGGATGATGACACCGATGAGGAAGACACCGTGTTTGGAGCCTTGGAAGGAGAATGAGTGTGAGAGTGAGAGAGAAAGAGAAGTGAGATAGGATGAGAGATAGTATGAGAGAAATTTTTAAGAGAGAGAGGAGGGATAGGATATGAATGGGGGGGGATTATATAGGAAAAAACAAATAAGTAAAACAAATTAAAAAAAACCTAAACTAAAAAAGCAGCCTAGGCTGCCAAAAGGCAGTCTAAGTTGCCATTTCTTGGCAGCCTGCTTCCAGGAAACGAGCCGTTGAATGACTCTTTAAAAGATTTATTTAGCTGCTCTAAGAGCCGCTGATCAACGACTCTATTGCCTGGAAAAGCCTGGCCCGGGCTTTCCCGGCCTGGTCCCAGGCCACGGCAAAGCCTTGGCTGGGCACCAGGCCGGGAAAAACTATGAAATGTGGCCCTGGTTAAGCACCCAAAGCCCGGTCAGGGCCTGATCGGGCCTGCCCGGGCCTGCTCGGGACCCGGCCTTTTAGATTTTTCCAGGCCTGGCCTAGACCGGCCCAGCCGGCCCGGTTTTAATGCTCACCTCTAGAGTAGATGTAGGATAACTGCTAAAGATTGAGCCCCCCAAGTAGTGTTGTAAATTAGTACTTTGCAGAGCACCAACACATACTTGGGAAGCAGCGATCAGATCAAAAAATGTCGTACATCATTGATTGGAATGTGCTTGGGAAAATTTTCAAGCGCAAAGGACATGATAAGGAGTTCAAAATGGCCATCATGAGTGAGGAATGCGGTGTTTGACACGTCCTTAGCGCAAATGTGGACATGATGATACCCAATGCATAAATCCATGGAGAGAAAGGTGCGCTCTTTGAAGCTCATCTAGTAACTCTTGAATTAATGGAATTAGGTATTTATTAGGTACAATGGACTTCAGGTTCGGACATTATGTAAAGAAACGTCAGCTGCCATCTTTCTTGTAAACGAGCAAGACTGGGGTTGTGAAAGGGCTAGCACTGAGCTGAATGATACTTGCTTGAAGGAACTCGGTCACCATCTACTCAATGGCGTCTTTCGTGGCATTGCCAGAGTAATATGGTTGCATAGATTTTCTGGTAATTTCGGGGTGCATGCGGATGTAGTGGTTGAAAGGTTTGGGTAGAGAGCCATTTGGGTGTCTCAAAGACTTTGGAGGACCCATTGAGAAGTTGCTCGGTTCAACGGTCTTAAGGATGGACCGCATGCTATTGAGGCATGCTTAAAATTTGTTGTGATGTAGGGTAGGCTTACACAAAGGGAATTGGGATGTGCGGGTGGGTGTGACTAGGACTTAGTGTAACCACTGGTGGGGGAACTACCTCAAGTGCAATCCGTATAAAATATCACAACCATGCAAACAATAATAGTCTTAATTTGATTAGTTGAAGGCATCACAACTATTCCTGGGCAAACTAGTTTGGGCGGCCTCCATTTTGGAGGGGCAAACTAGAGCCCGCAAGTGAATATGTCCATGCAGGACACGATTAGTCACGAGAACATGCCCACACAAATAATACTTATGAGATAAGCAAACACATTAATAGTCAATAATGGAAATTGTAACAAATCACCAAAACAAGTCTTGCAACCATAGAGATGGCTGAGGCTGCTGTAGGACGCCGATGTTGGCAAAATCCGCGAGTGCGGAGGCCCGCTTGGACTGGACATAGCCTGAAAATGGCTGACCGGTTCTTGGCTTGGGTAGAATAGGATCTTTAAGGGTGGATGGTAGGTTCTGGAGTGGGGAGGGGATGGAGGGGCTAGATCGAATACATACAAGAGTTGGGTGGCATATTAAGGGAGTGGATGAGGTAGGGACGCCGAATCTGAGGAGGGGAAGGGCTAGGAGGTGGAATTAGAGAGGAGAAAGGGCAGGCGGCCAAATTTGAGAGGGCAAGATGGCTGGAGGGCGGAATCATAGAGGAGAAGGGCTAGGCGGCCGGATCTGAGAGGGGGAGGCGGCTGGAGTGGCGGAATCTGGGAGGGAACAAGGGCAGACCACCGGATCTCAAGGAGGAGCGGCGACTGATGTTTCATGGGGGGATTCCGTCAGGGAGCATAGGATGGGAGAGTGAGGCAGGTGGCGTGAGTTTCGGCTGGGGATCCACAAGAGGAAGTGGGAGGAGGGAAAGGAAGGTAACTCACGTAGGAGTAATGGAAATTGTAACAAATCACCAAAACAAGTCTTACAACCATAGAGATGGCTGAGGCTGCTGTAGGGCGCCGATGTTGGCAAAATCCGCGAGTGCGGAGGCCCGCTTGGACTGGACATAGCCTGAAAATGGCTGACCGGTTCTTGGCCTGGGTAGAATAGGATCTTTAAGGATGGATGGTAGGTTCTGGAGTGGGGAGGGGGTGGAGGGGCTAGATCGAATACATACAAGAGCTGGGTGGCGTATTATGGGAGTGGATGAGGTAGGGACGCCGAATCTGAGGAGGGGAAGGGATAGGAGGCGGAAGTAGAGAGGAGTAAGGGAAGGCGGCCAAATTTGAGAGGGCAAGATGGCTGGAGGGCGGAATCGTAGAGGAGAAGCGCTAGGCGGCCGGATCTTAGAGGGGGAGGCTGCTGGAGTGGCGGAATCTGGGAGGGAACAAGGGTAGACCACCGGATCTCAAGGAGGAGCGGCGACTGATGTTGCATGGGGGGATTCCGTCAGGGAGCATAGGATGGGAGAGTGAGGTAGGTGGCGTGAGTTTCGGCTGGGGATCCACAAGAGGAAATGGGAGGAGGGAAAGGAAGGTAACTCACCTAGGAGTTGACACCTAGGGTAGTGGTGTTAACATCGCAGATGACTACCGTAAGTGGAGAAGGATTTCTCCAATATTCAACAATGCCCTAGACAGCAGCCCCAACCTACCTATAAATAACAAACACAAGTAGGGTGTCTTAATATCAACGATTATGATGGCCAGAGATATTAGGATCCGATGCTCCTAAAATAAAACATAAAATACAAAATAATAGATGAAATCTAGTGCGTATGCAGATCTGGACGCATCCGCGGAGTCGGATTGATGATTAGATCAAGTACCGTGCGAGTAGACAAATGGCGGTCCCGCCCTTCAACGGATAGATGGTGACGAATGATCCCCATCAACTCCCCCCGACTTAAACTCCTTCATCTACGATGAATGGAGATTGTCATACTGTAGTCAAAGTACAGGGGCGAGTCGATCGAGCTCCTCGGGCGCTATCCAAGTGTCATCGGTGTGTGGTCTCCCGGTCCAATGAACCAAGTAGCGACAAACTGGAAGGTCAGCATAAATCACATGCTTATGTACCAGAATCTCCTGAATGCTCTCAAAACTCTCCTCACAGGTAGGTGGAACCGGCGATGCAGTAGTTGTCAGAGAAGAAATGAGGTGAGTTTCTGATTCAAAGGTGTGTAGGAAACTGGGGAGGCCTGAACGAGTAGGTAAAGCTGTGGTGAGTGGGCTCAGGTGGGGTCGGGTCATAAGGGTTCACTTAGTTGTGAGGCTCGTAATGGGGCGTCAAGTATTCAATATTAAATACATGGTGAATGCCCATACTCTTCGAAATATCAACCTCGTAAGCATTGGTCCTGATTCTTCTCATGACTGTTTATGGACCCATTCGCTTGACACTCAATTTTTTGACCGGCCCCTTGGGGAGCCTCTCAGCACGGATTTTGACGATAACCTATTTGTCAACCTGAAATATTTGTTCACGCCTGTGACTATCAACAAAAGATTTATATAGTTAGTTCATTGTTAGCTGTGATCTTTCTACGGATTGACTCATGGAGTTAATTTAAGTGATGTGCGAAGGACTTTGCAGACTCACTAGAATGATGCTCAATCAGGATGGGAGGGGGTTAATGGTTTTCCTAGGGTCATAACTAGAAATGACATGAAACATACTCAACCCGGTGGAACGATTGACCGAACTGTTGCATGCGAACGTGACAATAAGAAGGACCAAATCCCAAATAGTCGGTTGCTCCCCAACTAAACATCTCAGCATATTACCCAAACTCCTATTAACCACCTCTATCTGCCCATCTGTATAGGGGTGATAGGCAGAAGAGAATTTCAAGGTCATGTCAATGGTGTGCCATAAGGTTTCCAGAAATAACTAGTGAAGCGCGCAATGCGATCTGACACTATGACATTGGGGAGACAATGCAATCGAATACTTCTCATATGAAAAGAGAAGCGACATGGGGCGTGTCAGATGTTTTGCTGCACGCGATGAAGTGTGTCATTTTCGAAAATCGATCTACTACAACAAAGATGGAATCATGTATGCGCACCATACGAGGGAGTCCCAACACAAAGTCCATGATAATATCTACCCAAGGCTGATATGAGACACAGAGGGGTGTGTAAAGACCCGTGTTCTGCTTAATCCCCTTTGCCGTTTGGCAAGTGGAACAGTGCCTAACTACTCGAGCAACATCCCTCTGAAAACTCGGCCAATAGAATCAGTCCTGAACTAATGAGGTACAAAGCTTGTAACCACAAAATAAATAACCCCCAGACAGTTGGAATCCTTCAGTGGGTTCCGGGGGATCACGCAAAAAGGCCGAGTATATTTCCCCAAATTCGGGGAATGAACCGTAGTCCTCAGTTAAACGCTCAAACCAGTCACATACGCTCTCATCGTCTGTAAGAGGGTAACCCGACGACTCAAGGCATCTGTGGGTTTGTTCTCGACACCAACCCGATGCTTCAGAACATAATGAAAATCCTGCATGTACTCGATCCATTTAGCTTGGCGATTACTCAACTTTCTCAGGGAATCTATATAACGTAGGGCCTGATTGTCGGAATATAGGACAAACTTGTCGGGGAGGAGGTAGTGCCTCCAATAACGCAAGGATTGAACTATCACGCAAAATTCTCGATCATAATTGAAATACTTTTTCCTAGCCTCATTCAGCTTCTCGCTGAAGTAAGATATGGGGTAGCCCTCCTGGCTAAGCACTCCACCGATACTGACCTCAGACGCATCACACACCACCTCAAATGCCTTACTGAAGTCAGGCAACCTCAGCACGAGCGCGATGGTCAACTTTTCCTTAATATCCTCGAAGTCTCTCGTGACAGCCTTCGTTCATACAAAATCGTCTTTACGAAGGCAGCTCGTAAAGGGGGTCATAATAATGTTAAATCCTCTAACGAATCTCCGGTAGAACGTGACTAGACTGTGGAAACTTCGAGTCTCGTGAATCGTCGACGTGACCGGCCACTCATGGATGGAGCGGACCTTATCTGAGTCGACTGATACACCCGAGGCCGAGACTATGAAACCCCAACAGTGTACAGAGTCAGACATGAACAAACACTTCTTGAGGTTTACAGATAGCTTCTCCTTGCAGAGGATGTCAAAAAGAAGTCGAAGGTGGGTATGGTGATCCAATCGTGACAGGCTATAGATCACTATGCCATCAAAGTAAACGACAAGAAACTTGCCTATATAGGGCCTCAAGATCTGGGTCATGACCCTCATGAATGTGCGCGGGGCATTCGAGAGACCAAATGACATGACCAACCACTCATATAAGACATCCTTTGTTTTGAAAGCAGTATTCCACTCGTCCCCTTTGCGGACCCGAATTTGGTGATATTCACTACAGAGGTCGATCTTCGAGAAGATTTGATCCCCCGCCATGGTGTCTAGTAGATCATCAAGTCGCGAGATGGGGAAACGATACTTGACGGTAATTTTATTAATCGCCTGGCTGTCGATACACATCCGCCAGGTGCCGTTCTTCTTCGGGGTGAGAAGGGCGGGCACGACGCATGGACTCAGGCTTTTGCAGATAAACTGCTTCCTAAGAAGCTCATCAACTTGTTGTTTGAGCTCAGTGCGCTCATTCGGATTTGTGCGATAATGGGACAGATTCGGGAGCGAGGTTCCTGGGATCAGTTCGATGGCATGCTAGATTTCCCTTCGGGGTGGAAGCTCTTCCAGAAGCTCATCGGGAAGGATATCAAAAAACTCCGCTAAAAGTTGACTCACATCGGGGTGTAGTTCGGGTGTGTCAACCGCGCTCTTAGTCGCCAAAGTGGAGGCATCAGTACTCTCCCACACAAACTCACCGAGCGTCAAAATATGCATGGGTCTTGCTATGCGCAAACTCGTGGAAGGGTCAACCCGCCCTTTAATTCTATCCTTAGGTTGGGTTGGAGTCAACATGATCTTTCGTCCCATATCCTAAAATGTAATCCACACGTGTTTGATCGGCCAAATCACGTGACGTCCCGATCGTAGAGCCAAAGGAGAACTAGGAGTACATGAGCTACGTCCATCAGAATCACATCACACCATACTTTGTTCTCGAACGAAGCAATGGTGATGGGAACTAAGCAATGATGAGTGACTTGGATGGCGGTCTTGTCTACCCAAATGACCCTATAACGATGAGAGTGCAAATCAGCTTTGAGTTGCATGCGCTCGACCCTCTTTGGGGCCTCTATGTTGACATAACTGTCACCGTCTATCGTGAGATTGCAGGGCCCGCCTGCACTAGGGAAGAATGTATAAAAGATGGTGGTGTGATGCTAATCCTCATTAGTGCGCGGGGTGTGTAGGAGACGCCGAACTACTCCAACCTCAAGGGACCTCTCGACATCACTCTCCCAACCATCCTCGATAGTCGCCATGATCTATTTTTTAGTCACGTCCAAGACCTAGTGTCGGGACACTCATCACCGATAAGTAAAGTCCTCGTGGGGCAATGGGCCGCTACGAGGCCTCTGCCAGAACACCTGAAGCACTAGATACCCCCAGGTTTGGGGGCACCTGTGACAACCACCTTGCTTTTCTCGTCGGCCGACACACGAGCTGCCATAGGGGTCGGGGGAGGGGGTCTCCTGACTGGGGTACCATCTGCCTGTGTCGGGGAGGCCCTGGGTCCATCCGTACGAAGGTACTGGTCATACGCGAGGGCCAACTGGAAAATCTGCTTAACCGTCTCAAGACGGTGAGGAATAAGCTCTCGCCGAATATCGGCCCTCAGCCCAGCTCAAAAGCGGGAAGTTCTCGCGATGGGCTCCTCAAGAATGTTGCTATACACAGTCAACTCATCAAAACGGTACATGTAGTCTGTCACGGAGAGGGACCCCTGACGCAGTGCGTATAACTAATTAAAGAGCTGATCACGATACGAAGTCGGGAGGTATTTATCTTTCAAGCGCTGCTTCATCTCAACCAATAAATTTTTGCTTGGCGGATCAATTTCATTTTGGTGAACCGCACACGCCTCTCGTCACTCATCTCAAACCAGTCGAAGTAATGGTCCATCTCCATAAACCAGTCACTAAATGCCTTCGGGTTTAGGCGATCGTCGAAGGTAGGTGCGTCAATACGGATACGCCAGGTGATATCTTCCTTCTTTGGAGTCATCCCGCGGCGTGGCTCACGGTAGTCACCATACTGATCATCATAGTCATAGTTGTATTGTGCGAGTGGGGCTCGATCTCTACAACCAGGTGGGGGTGGTGGACGTGGCACGTCGGGAGGACGGTGATTCCTCCTTGGATCTTGTCGATACTTGTAACCACGATGAAAATCCCCTCTCGCAGGAGGAGGGGTGTCTCAGCGGGGAATGTCTCTACCACGTCTCTCAAAAGGAGGTGTAGCATCCCAGGGATCCTCGAGCGGCTCCTCATCAGGGGGAGGAGTCGCCCGATCTCTAGGGGTCTCTAACTGATCAACCCTTATGCTAACCCCGACGATATCTCCCCTAAGTGTCTCAAATCGATCGAGTACTAGTTTCTAGAATTCAGCGGACGTTATGTCCGACTGTGAACTGGCGGCTTTATCGTTAGTGAGGTTATGATTCGACATGGACTGACGATAATCTTTACCACCACGTAACATGTAAGGGGCCCTACTCTGGGCTCTGATACCAATTGATGTTGGGTAGGCTTACATGAAGGGAATTGGGACATGTGGGTGGGTGTGACTAGGACTTAGTGGATCTACGGGTGGGAGAACTACCTCGAGTGCAATCCGTATAAAATATCACAACCACACAAACAATAATAATCTTAATTTGATTAGTTGGAAACCACACAAATATTCCTGGGCAAACTAGTTTGGGCGGCCTCTGTTTTGGAGGGGCAAACCAGAGCCCTCAAACGAATATGTCCCTGCAGGACACGATTAGTCACAAGAACAAGCCCACACAGATAATATTTAAGAGAGAAACAAGCACACCCAGAGTCAATAGTGAAAACTGTAACAAATCACCAAAACAAGTCTTACAACCATAGAGATGGTCCGGGATGCTGTAGGGCACCGAGGTTGGCGAGATTTGTGAGTGTGGAGGCTGGCTTGGACTGGACTTATCCTGGAAATGGTTGACCGGTTTCTGGCTTGGGTAGAATAGGACCCGTGAGGGTGGACGGTAGGTTCTCGTGTGGGAAGGGGGTGGAGGGGCTAGATCGGATACAGGCAGGAGCTGGGTGGCGGATTCAGGGAGTGGATGAGGTAGGGTTGTAGGATCTGAGGAGGGGAAAGGGATGGGAGGCGGAATCAAAGGGGAGAAAGGGTATGTGGCCTGATCTGAGAGGGAAGATGGCCACCAGAAGTGGAGAAGGATCTCTAATATTCAGCAATCCCCTAGACTGCAGTCCCAACCTACATATAAATAACAAACACAAATAGAGCATCCTAATATTGACAACTATGATGGACCGGAGATATTAAGGTCCGATGCTCCTAAAATGAAACATAAAATACAAAAATAATATATGAAATCGAGCGCGGACGCAGAGCCGGACGCGTCCGCGGAGTTGGATCGACGATCTGATCAAGTCCTCTTGCGCGAGTAGACAAACGACGGTCCTGCCCTTCGATGGATAGATGGTGATAACTGATCGCCATTAGGTTTCCTCGATGATGTTGATGAGAGATGTAAAGGTCAAACATCATGGTGAGAGAAGTCTAGGTGGCCATGATGTTGCAAAGTGTCTAGAGTCATTTCACTGCGAGAATGGCCTTAAGTTACCTGAGGCCTTAAGTGTCACCAGGATTTCTGAACAAAGCCCTTCAGTTGATGTGGGGAGATCGTCGTCACCAAGGTACACATGGGACGAGTGGGTGGATACATCATGTAGTTGCTGCATGATGGCAAGATCGACATGGAGAGTTGTCGCTAGCATCCGACATGATTCTTGCTTTTTTGGCAACTTTATTCTCTTCCTTTAATTCCTTTGTTCTTTCTCTCATTTGCTTTCTTATGTTATTAGTTGAAAGTATGGCCGATCTTTGCCAAATTTACCACGATCATTTTTTTGTTTCCATTTTTGTGAGATATCAATTGTGCGTTGCTTTCATGATCCCTAACTTCTTAGCATGAAATTTTTGAAGGATTTCTTCAATTTTGGTGAGAAATAGTCTTATATTTGTTATTGCAGCTGCAAAAGGTTACAATTTTTCTGGGTAAAAATGTGGTTTTAGTCCTTGAACTTTAGGGACTTTTGAAATAAATCCCTAAAATTTATTTTGCTAGATTTCAATCCCTCAAGTTTAGGAATCAACTGATTTCAGTCCTAGATAATATTCCTGTTAGATTGCTGAGGTCAAAAAGATAAATAATCTCATATTTATTTTAAAAATGAACACACAAACATTTACACAAGATAATTAAAAAAGAGTTTTATGACTTATTCGCTGGTAGCTGAAAGTTTGAAATCCTCGTCCTTCTCTCGCTTGAATGCTGTCAACATGTCATTCTCCTAGGGGCTGGAAACCTCACCGATGAAGCTCTCATCTCAATCTTTTCGCCGATCTCCCTGATCTCCCTCACGGTCATTGTCCTTCTAGGCGCTGGAAACT
The DNA here is from genome assembly GCA_039583875.1 of Platanthera guangdongensis. Lineage (NCBI taxonomy): Eukaryota > Viridiplantae > Streptophyta > Magnoliopsida > Asparagales > Orchidaceae > Platanthera > Platanthera guangdongensis. Next base: position 234,709,750 of record CM077163.1, read on the forward strand.
TTACCGGAAACGGTGAAGCTCTTGTCCTGATATTCTCCGTCAAAATCCCCACCAGTGTTGTCTTCCTCCTCTAACCGCTGAAACCATTGAGCTTGCCTCCCTCCTTATTTCTCTCTGATATAGGCCACACAATCCGTTTGGGCCCAGTGATGATTGGAGCCGCTCATCACGAGCGGATTGCCAATCATAGAATTTTTCTTTCACTTTTTTTCTTATTTTATGAATTTTTTGTTTCTTTTTGTGGGCAAGAAGGATCGTACGATTTCGACCGTCCGTAATCCCTCCCTTAGTTTATATAAAGGGATAGAGGGCTCATATTTGAGATATTGAAAATTGAGTGAAAGAGAAGCCTCTCCTTTTGATCACCCGGTGCTGAAGCCGGAACCCAAATGCCGAATCTTGGATTTATCCCTTCCCCTTGGCCGGCCACCTCTTTCCCTCCACCACCATTTGCCGGCAGCCCTCTATTACGACACTCGACGCATCAGATCCATATTGGGGCCGCACTTATCGATGCCGTCGACTTGCCGAAACCACATGATTTTCATCCTATGTTATCGTATCGCTCTTCGTATTTTTATTTAGTTTTTTTATCTCACTTGTAGTAAGCCTAGGTGAGGGGCGCGAACAATTAAAATTTGGGCTTGATGTTTGGGACCGATATGACCCGATTGGTTGTGTGGACCTATATGGTCCGGTTGGTTGTGATGAATGAAGGGAAGTAATTATTTTCCTCCAAATCCTTTTCTCTCTCTATTCTCCTTCTCTCTCTTAACTCTCCCGAGCGGAACCCTAGTGGCGTCGCAAAATCCCGATCCGGGGATTTCCTCCGTCGCCGGGCCGAGCGCCTCTCCCCTGTCTCATATTTTCTTCTCCTCTCTCTCGATCTCTTCTTCCTCACAGGTATCAGTAGCTTCCCACCATAGCATCGTCGGGCGAAGGTTCGGCCCCTTCTCCGGGGATCTCTTTCTTGGCCGGCGCCATCACAAGATCCAGATCGAGAGGCCATAACACTCTCCCTCCTCCCCTCCCTTGTTGTGGAACCACCCCTCTCCACCTCCCGCCTCATAGTCGGCCACCCTGAGTCTTCCCATTGTCTTGGAACCACCCCTCTCCGCATATCCCCCCCCCCCACACACACAAATCTCCTCTCCAAACACCACCAAAAAGAGCCCTCAAACACCTCCAAAATCCCCTCATCCACCTCCGGCTATCACTGGAAAACCTCCTCCAACCACTTCCAGTGATCCCTCTCCAATCCTCTTATCATTTAATCCATTTTGTCTTTCCACGATCGCCGGAAAACACCTCCTGCCACCACCACCACCTGTCGCCTCGCCGGAGACCACCTTTGGTCAACTCCGGCCATCCACCACCCCACTACCCCATAACTACCATAACCACCACCTCACTACCCCATAACCACCACAATCACCTCTCCCACTATCCCACTACCTCCATAACTCCCCACTACATCACTACCCTAATTTCCTCTCCTCCCATTGCCCACTCTCCCACTTACCCCTCAATTCCCTCACGTGGAGTCACGTTTTTCAGCCTCTAACCGAACCCCCACCCCCATTTTCAGCCCCCTCCCCTCTAAAAACTACTGGACAGGCCTCCAACAGGCTCCCAGCCGCCCAGTTCCAATCCCCTCTTGCCTCCTACCCTCCTGGACTCCTCCGAGCTTCAATTCCAGCAGCTGGAATTATTTCCTGGAGGCCGGATCTACAATTCCAGCAGCCCAGTTATTCCATTCCAGCAGCCCAGTTATTCCATTCCAGCGGCCCAGAACTTCAATTCCAGCCACTGGAATCTATTTCCAGCAACCTGAATTCACTGTCCACATGCTTCCAGCCCTCCAGAACTCCCATCCAGCGGTGGGAAATTCATTCCAGTCTTGAAGCAGTCCGACTCCAGCAAGCTGAGTTTCCCCGGGGCCCCTCATTCAGTCCTTTGCCACTTATCCAGCCACTCAAAGTTTGCCGGAGATCCATCAAGCCTTCTTTTTCTTAATTTTGTAAGTTTCTAAGTTCTCATTTTTTTATGTTGAATTGTTTGAGTTTTTTATTCAAAAAATAGTCGTTTGTAATCGTTGTTTCAAAACGTTTGAAGCGTTGTGTATTCCTATTTATCTAGTCATTTATTTTCACGCACTCTTCTATTTGTACTTCCATTCTTGTTTCGCTATTTTAAGGCTTTTATATTTTGTAGCAAACCAAAATAAATACCGGTGTATAAAATTTATCTGTTCGTTGAAGTTGTGTCCGCATATAACTCCAACTCACCCTCTTAGGACTGCCTGCATCACTTTGCTTTTATGGTATTATGATTGCAATTTCTTCCTAACCGCAACAACATTTTTATAATTGTAGAGAAATGGTCCCAAACCTTATGAGCACTTTTTCATATATAAAAAACAAGTATGAGAACATATATATAGGAGAGGAGAGAGGAGAAGAGTCATATACAAGAGATGTGGGACTAAAGCAAGAGAGAATATAATGAGCCAAATTAATGGGCCTTTACAATATATCCTATTTCTCTAACACTCCCACGCAAGCTGGAGCATACAAATCGTAGTCTCCAAGCTTGGATAAGAACTGATGGTACAAATGCCGTGGCAATGCCTTGGTGAGGATGTCAGCAACTTGCTTAGAAGCGGGAACATGCTCTAGCTCTAACTTCTTTAACTGAACCTTTTCACGGATGAAGTGACAATCAACTTCAATGTGTTTGGTCCTTTCATGAAAAACTGGGTTTTTCGCAATATGGATTGCGGTCTGACTATCACAAAGTAGAACTGTTGGCGAGGATAAAGTGACTCCTAGATCACCAAGAAGAGCCTCCAGCCAGGTGAGTTCAGAGACAACGACGACCATTGCATGATACTCAGCTTCAGCAGAAGAGCGAGCAACAACAGATTGTTTCTTGCTGCGCCTAGTAATAAGATTCCCTCCAAAGTAGGTACAAAAACCCGTAGTAGAGCGTCGATCATCCAGGGAGCCCGCATAGTCCGCATCAGAATATGCAACAAGAGATAGAGAATAAGATGGTTTATATATCAACCCTTGTCCTGGTGCAGTCTTCAAGTATCCGAGGATCCGTTCCACGGCTTGTAAATGAGAGCCTCGCGGAGCATGCATATACCGACTGACTACTCCGACAGCAAAAGAGATGTCAGGTCTTGTAACTGTCAGATATATCAGTTTTCCTACAAAACGTCGATAATACTCATGGTTTGAAAGCAGACCATCAGAGTCAGACCCATGGACACATAACTTGTGATTGGCATCCATCGGTGTGTCCACAGATTTACACCCGGAGTAGCCAGCATCACGGAGAAGGTCAAGACAGTACTTCCGTTGGGATAGGACAAGTCCATCAGGACGTCTTACGATTTCAAGGCCAAAGAAGTATCGAAGGTTGCCCAGATCTTTTGTTTGGAAAACAGAGCTAAGATATTGTTTGATCTCTAGTATCCCTTTTGAGTCATCTCCTGTGATTAGGATGTCATCAACATATACCAAAAGGAGAATTGTGCCTGTTGTTCTATGTCGAGTGAACAGAGAGAAGTCTGCCGAACTCCGATTAAAACCAACTGCCTGAACAGCTTTACTGAACTTATCAAACCATGCCCGAGGGGATTGTTTGAGACCATAGATAGATTTGTGAAGATGACAAACTCGGGACTCCCCCGTGGTCTCAAACCCGGGAGGTTGTTGCATATAGACAGTTTCTTGTAGGTCGCCATTGAGAAACACATTCTTGATATCGAGTTGGTGAAAGGGCCACCGACGATGCACAACGACAGAGAGAAGGACACGAACCGTGTTTAGCTTGGCGACCGGAGAGAAGGTCTCCTCATAGTCGAGACCGTGTTGTTGAGTAAAGCCACGAGCCACCAGTCGTGCCTTAAGACGGTCAACCATCCCATCAGAAGCATGCTTGATGACAAAGACCCATTTGCAACTAACTGTAGTCTGGCCAGGTGGTAGAGGGACCAGAACCCATGTCTGATTAGCCCAAAGGGCACACATTTCTTCATCCATGGTAGCACACCAACCTAGATGTTGCAAAGCCTCCTGCACAGAAGTAGGAACAGAAATAGAGGACATTGAAGTAGCAAATGTGTGAAGGGTCGGGGACAGGCGATGTAGCGAGACATAATTCGCCATAGGATGAGCTGTGGAGATAGACACCGGATCAGCAAGCTGCGAAAGCACATCGGTAGAGGGAGGCCGTGGCAGGGCATGAGAGCTCGGAGGGCGACGAGAGTACACCTGAATGATAGGCGGCGGGGCGGATCGGCGGGGGGGGGGGGGGTAGGTGTTGGAAGTAAAGAGGGGGAAGGAGACGTAACGGGGACCACAGGCCGAATTATAAGAGGAGGAAGAAACGGATCTGGAGAGATGGTATGAAAGGGTTGATCTTCCAAAAAGGTGACATCAGCAGAGATGATTAGTTTATCGTCGGCAGGAGAATAACAAACATATCCTTTTTGGATGCGGGAGTACCCAACAAACATCACCTTGGTTGCTCGGGGAGCGAGCTTGTCAGTGGGCGGAGCCAGGTTATGAACATAGCATGTGCATCCAAAGACTCTGGGCGTGAGAGAGAACAGAGCCTTGGAAGGAAAGAGAAGAGTGACAGGAGCCACAAAGTTCAAGGTGGATGAGAGCATGCAGTTGATGAGATGACAGGAAGTAGAGACGGCAAAGTTCCAATAGAGAGGTGGGACCTGCATCTGAAACATGAGAGATCGGGCGACCTCGAGAAGGTGCCGATTCTTCCGCTCGACGACGCCGTTCTGTTGAGGAGTATTTGCACACGAGGTATGATGAACAATACCAATCTCTGTGCAGATGTTAGAGAAGGTGCGGCCCGTATACTCGCGCGCATTATCGGTACGGAGATTTTTAACGCAGGTAGAAAACTGAGTACGAATCTCCACCAGAAAAGCACGGAAAGTCGAGGGAAGTTCAGTATGATCTCGAAATAAATACAACTAGGTAACACGTGAGTAGTCATCGATAAATGTGACAAAATACCGATAGCCAAAAACACTCGGGAGCTTATATGACCCCCAAATATCAGAATGGACTAAGGAGAAGGGGGCATCACACCAAGTACTAGGAGAGGTAAAGGAGACACGATGTTGTTTGCCATAAATGCAAGACTCACACCGAAACTCAGAAAGGGAAACATCAGGAAGAGCTTTCTGAAGAATTGGAAGAGGAGCATGCCCAAGACGACGATGCTAGTCAACAGAAGAGATGGTGGAGAGAGCGGTGGGAGAAGAGGAAATGAAAATGTAGAGCCCATTGGACAGCCGCCCGGTACCGAGGATGTTCCGCGTCTTGCGATCCTGCACAACACAAGAGGTTGAAGAGAAGGTTATGTCGCAGTTAAGGTCGTGAATGAGATGACTAATAGAGAGAAGATTAAAAGGAGAGCCAGGAACATGAAGAACAGATCGAAGGGTAATAGAGGGAGTAAGAGGGATGTCAGCGGATCCAGAGACGGGAGTGGTATCTCCATTTGCAACGGTGATGAACTTAGGATGCACAGAGGCCAAGTAGTGCAGAGGCTGTAGCGGGGTAATGTGGTGTGTCGCACCGGAGTCCAAAATCCATGAGGAACTGTGTACAAGACATGAGCTTCCGCTATCAGAGATAGACACCACAGAGCCCAGTGGTGGGGCGATCAGCGCGGAAGAGGCACACATCCTTAGAGAGGGGTCGCCAAAGACCAGGACGCAGAAGCCGCAGCAGGAGCACCAACCAGAGGCCGCAACAGGACCAGGCCGCAACCGGGACCAGCGACAAGAACCAGGCAAGAAGCCGAGGCCGCAGCGAGAACCAGGCCGCAGCGAGAACCAGGCCGCATCAAGAACCAGGCCACAGCAAGAAGCAGAGGCTGCAGCAAGAACCAGGCCGCAGCGAACCGATGTAGTCGGCGGCGAGTGGAGAGGGGAGGCCGCAAGTGCAGGAAGGGAGCTCACCGATTGAAGAGAGGCAGCAGACTGGAGCAGTCAGCGAGCAGGGAGACCGCAGCGGATAGGAGCAGTGAGCAGGCCGCAGCAGAGCAGAGGAGAGCTTGCAGCGGACTGGAGGACAGCCTACGCAGCGGGCTGAGCAGGTCGCAGCGGACTAGAGCATATAGCAGGCCGCAGCAGAGCAGAGGAGAGCTCGCACCGGACTGAAACAACAGTGAGTAGAGGTGCGCGAGATAGGAGAGCGAGCTCGCAGGGGAGAAGATACCCCGGGGCGGACTGAAGCAGGAACTCGCAGCGGACAGGAGAGTGGTCCGCAAGAGAGAGGAGCCCGTAGCGGTTAGGACAGGTGCAGTCCGCAAGGAGACTGGCGCGAGTAGAACTCAAGCACCAGGAGGAAGCGGGAAGGAGAAGTCCGTGAGTAGAGAAGCTCGAGCGGACAGAAGGAGAGACCGCGAGGATGAAGAACCCAAGCAGCAAGGGAGAAGATGAGCGCGTTGCGGACAAGAGGATAGCCCGCATCGGACAAGAGAGGTGGGCCCCACGGGTCAGAGCAGAAGATGACTATAAGAAGCCTGAGGAGAGTGAAATCACGGAGAGAGACAGAGTTGGAGGCGGGTAGAAAAGAGGCCGCAGGAGCCCGCGGCTAAGGGAAGCCGCGCAGACAGGCAAGGAAGATAGGCAACTAGAAATGGGCTAGGCCGGATACCCAAAGAGGAGACCGGTTGGCTCTGATACCATGTAGAGAAATGGTCCCAAACCTTATGAGCATTTTTTAATATATAAAAAACAAGTATGAGAACATATATATAGGAGAGGAGAGAGGAGAGGAGTCCTATACAAGAGATGTGGGACTAAAGCAAGAGAGAATATAATGTGCCAAATTAATGGGCCTTTACAATATATCCTATTTCTCTAACAATAATTACTGGTCTTATGGTTTCTTATAGGATTTGTTATTTCTGATTGCAATTTGTTATATTAACATGGTTTCGAGTGCGGTTATGAATAACTCAAGAACAACACATTAATGGGAATGCCTGCAGTCGGAACCTTGCTCTTGGAAGAATAACACATGAACAACATAAGACAAGGGTTTTAACTGGTGTGCCTATTCACCTCCTTCCACTGGAAACGAATGCTGGCAAGAAGAAAAGTTTTTTTAAAAAAATTAAGTTATTTCAAAAATAACGTGTTGTTTATAAAACAGCAACCAAAAATATCCTTTCCGGTTATGCTTTTAACAGAAATCTGAGCAAGGGACTGAAATATTTTAATTTATAAAGTTGGGGCCTGAAATCCTTTGAAAATAACTTTAGGGACTGATTTCTAAAATACTTCAAAGTTATGGGTCTAAAACAACATTTTTGCCAATTCATATCCTCATGCTTTAACGTTGCTTTTGGCAGCTTTAACAATATATTTATCCCAGCTTGGTTGCCCATAATCTTCTCCTCTCTCTAATATTTAGCATTGTTTTTTGGCTCAAAAATAAGCCGGGCCTTGGCAGAAAATTTCTTTAAAAAGTTTATAGATGATAATTTATTGTCAAAATTTTCATGATAAGCCCTGTGATATTTACAATTGCTCTTAATTTTTCTTGTACTAAGTGTTTTCCCATTGAATGGTTGAACAGGCAAGTCTCAATAGATGAAGGAGAAGCTAAAGCCCAAGAACTAGGTGTTATGTTTCTTGAAACAAGTGCCAAAGCTGGCTTCAACATAAAGGTATCCAGACAGATTTGAGAGTTTTCAATTTTCCGCATATTTCTTTGTATTCTCTGCTTGCTTTCTTCTGATCGATTTTTTTTTGAAATGGTCTTCAGGCGCTCTTCAGGAAGATCGCGGCTGCTCTTCCAGGGATGGAGAACCTCTCATCCGCAAAGCATGAAGACATGGTCTCTGTGAATTTGAAATCCAGTAACGCGAGTTCGTCTCAGTCGCATGCACAATCCAGTGGATGCAGTTGTTGATGTCATTAGAGTCTGTTCAGTTAATTGCGCTCTTCTTTCTTTACTTCTCATAGAATAATCACTGAAGCAGCTGGGCTTCTAGCAGATCATCACCAAAATCTCCCCTCATTCTAAGTAGGAATTATCAGTGGCTCGCATTTTACTGCCGATATTGATTTCTGAATCAGTATTATTATAATGGGATTATAACTTGGTTAGTTTTTTAGTTTTTTAGTTAGTTTTACAATCTATTATCAACTGTGATGGGATTATTATTACTTGGGAGTGAAGCAGACAAATCATTCTTTCAGACTTGTTGTAAAAATCTTATATGCTGAAGTGATTCTAATATTTTTGTTGGTAAAAAGGTTTAATTGCAGCAGCTAGGTTAACTTTTTTTCTTGTTACTCGGCAACCGTTGGTATTGTTTCTAATATGTTTCTATGGTAAATAAAGACAGTTTTGTTTATGTTTTAACTGCATGGTCCACGTTGAGTCTGTGGATGCTTCTCGCCCAACCGTGATTTTTGGCAGAAAGTTGGAGCCTACTTTTCCCGCAGATTTGCAAAACCATAATTTTTTCCCATCGTGAGTTACGATGCCGGACACGATGCGGGACGAGCTCGATCCGTGTTGGGGTCGCACTTACCAGCGCCGACCACATACGCATGAGATGTTTCTTTATGTTTGTATTGCGTTTTTATTTCGTACTATGTTTTATTTTTATCCCACATGTTTTAAGGCTAAGTGGGGGGTGTGTTTGTGGAACTGGGGTTTATGAACCGGTTTGGACCACGCCGGGCCGCCCACCTATGGTTCCGCCACCGCCGAGCCCTGCAGCGGGTCTTCTTCCTCCGCCAGTAGTCTCTCTCTCGACTCCATCGGCCATGGCCGATGGGCCCCCCTCTCTCCACCAAGTCATGAAACTATTCCAATTCATGCTCGCTGCACAAAATGACAAGATGAATGCTCAAAACCGCAAAATGGACGCCCTCAATGTGCGCTCCATTCAGGGCGCCCCGCCACCGCCGCCGCCCGCTCTTGCAACCTCGCCGACAACTAGCCGGGTCGACTCGGCCCCTCTTCGTGGGGACTTTGTTCCGTTTTCGCGCTCTATCCGTATGGATTTTCCAATCTATGAGGGTCGTGACGATCCCCTCCGGTGGATTATGCGTTGTGAGTTTTTCTTCGACAATCAACATGTTTCAGATGATGAACGTGTTGGACTAGCATCCTTCCACCTCATCGGGCCGGCGCAACTGTGGGTGACCCAATTCCTTCGAGAACACCCAGACGCCTCTTGACATGACTTTCGGGCGTCATGCACTCTTCGTTTTGGACCGGCAATGCTAGGCAACCCCCTCAGCGATCTCATTGCGCTCAAGCATACCGGTTCCATCGACTCATACTTGGAGCAAGTCCAGCACCTGTTGAGGGGGAGTAAGTCCAGCTCCTGTTGAGGGGGAGCAAGTCCAGCACTTGCAGGACAATGTACAAACTGAGGGGGAGATCAACACTAGTGGATTGCTGCTTCAGAGAAGACAAAGCTGCAGGAGAAGAGGAAAAACTACCACCTCCTTGACCACAACTGCATTCTGCAAAAGTTTTAAGTGGTATGAGGAGTGACATTAACTCAAGTGGATCACTGATAGCAGCTAGCTCAAGTGGATCAATGAACCGCTAAAGTGTCAAGTGACTGCAGTGAAGTGTTGTATCAGTGGTATCAACACAAGAGGTATGTTCTCAAGCCAACTAGTTTGTTCAATAGTGTAGTGGAATTATGCTAGGGTCAAGAGATGAATTCTCCCATGATCCTTTCACCTCCCTCATTAGATAACTATTTTTTAAAGAAGCCAGAAAGGGGGAGATGTGGAAGCAATACTTGGAAAAATCAAGTAGTATGATACAACCATGAGTCTGCCCGCGCGTTTGAACGCCGATTTGCACTTGAGCGACCACCTCCGGGCCGCCATGAGTTTTTCAGCCCACGACCACCATCCAGTTCCTTGCCTCCCAAGCCATTGGGCGGGGATGATCCTCAGCGGCCTCCATTCTGCCGTCGTCTGTCACGACCGGAGATGGCTGCCCGCCGCGAGAAGGGGCTATGTTTTAATTGTGATGAGCTCTATACACCTAGTCACCGGTGTAAGGGTTTATTTTGGTTGGAGGTCGACGACCCACCAGACCAAAATGATGAGGAGATCGAAGATTCCGACACGCCACAACTTTCTTTACATGCTCTCGCCGGGCCGCAGGAAGGGTACACTATTCACCTCTACGTTATGGTGGCGGGCACGCCTCTCTTAGCCCTTATGGATACGGGTAGCACCCACAGTTTCTTGGACAGGACTAGGCATTCCGGCTTCACCTTCCGCATGTTACTCGTAGTCACGTCAAGGTGGCGGTCGCCAAGAACCAACAAATGACATGTCAGGGCGTCTGTCAGCGTGTAGACTTCATTGTGGAGGGATATCCGTCCCAAACCGATTTCTTCGTGGTGGATCTTCGGGGTTTTGACATCGTGTTGAGTGTTCGATGACTGCGAACGTTGGGGCCCTCACGTGAGATTTTGACCGCTTGACTATTTCATGGCAGGAGGGCTCTCCATTTGATACAGTGGCAGGGACAGGCACCACGACAGGCCCCTGCCTCCATGGTTCACACAGAGCCGCTGGCCGTTCTTCCCCACCAGTCGGGGGACCACCCTCCAGATCTTACCCACCTAATGCAGTCCTTTCTAGAGATTTTTAGCCCACATCCGGGCCTTCCTCCACGACGCCAACAAGACCACCACATTTGCCTCCTTCCCGGAGCGGCTCCGGTCGTGGTGCGACCATACCGTTACCCCTACCTCCAAAAGGACGAAATCAAGAGGCAATGTGATCTCCTCCTTCAACAAGGGCTCATTCGGCGGAGTGTCTCCTTTTTCCTCTCCGGTTCTCTTGGTACACAAAAATGACAATTCATGGCACGTGTGTGTACTACCAGGCATTAAACGCCATCACGGTCAAGGACAAGCTCCCCATTCCGGTGGTCGAGGAGCTTCTGGATGAGCTACATGGCGCATGTTTCTTCACCAAGCTAGATCTATCTTCGGGTTATCATCAAGTTTGCAGCGGAGGCTGATGTGGAGAAGACTGCTTTCCGCACCAAGCACGACCATTTTGAATTTCTGGTTATGTCTTTTGTCCTAGCTAACATGCCCTCAACCTTCCAAGCATTGATGAATGAAGTATTCCAAACATTGATGAATGAGGTATTCCAACCACTCCTCAGAAAATATGTTCTTGTGTTCTTGGACGATATTCTTGTGTATAGCTAAACTTGGGAGGAGCACCTACTACATCTCCAGGCTGTCATTAGCTTGGTGCAGACGCACCACTTGATTCTTAAAGCTTCAAAGTGCTCTTTCGATCAGCACTCCGTCGCCTACTGGGGACATGTCGTTGACTGTTCGAGCGTCTCAGCCGACCCAGCAAAACTCCAAGGTGTGGCGTCATGGCCCCAACCGCAATCCATTTCATATTTACGAGGTTTTCTTGGACTCACAGGATACTACTGCCGCTTCATTAGAGATTACGACACCATCACCGCCCCTTTGATTGCGCTGCTCCGGAAGAACGCTTTTGCGTGGACTGATACCGCAACTCAGGCGTTCCACTCCTTCCAGGCTGCTTTACAGTCCGCCCCGGTCCTTCGCCTACCAGATTTCACTATACCCTTCCTTGTGGAGTGTGACGCCTCAAGCGTCTGCTATGGGGCTGTTTTGCAACAGGAGGGACACCCTATCACCTATTTCAGTCGGCCGGCCGCTGTACAACATCGTAAATTGCCTGCTTATGAACAGGAGCTCATTGGCCTCGCCAAGTCCGTTTAACATTGACACCCTTATCTGTGGGGGCGGCCTTTCATCATCCGGACGGACCAATACAGTCTCAAATATTTGCTAGAACAAATGCTCACTACCGTTCCGCAACAAAGGTGGGTGAGTAAAATGCTCGGGTTTGATTTTCAAGTGGAGCACAAGGCCGGTGTGCTAAACCGTGTCGCTGACGCGTTATCTCGCCGCAACACACCATCAGATGCCTCCCTTCATGCCATATCCTTTCCCACGACGCACCTCATTATTGCCCTTCGCCAGGAGATCCAGAGCTCCCCCAGTTTGGCCGAACTGCTCCACCGGGAGGAACAGGGGTTCGCGGGCCCTCAATGGACACAACATGGTTTGACTTTTTACTGCACTCGGGTGTATGTGGACGCGACGGCGTCTTCTCTCATTCAAACGATTATCGAGGATGTTCACGCTCGCAGCCACGAGGGCGTTCACCGCACTCTTCAACGCGTCCGTATGGAATTCTTTTGGAAGGTTATGCGCAAGCGTGCCAACAAAACAAATCCGACGATCTCCTTCCAACCGGTTTACTTCAGCCCCTACCGGTGCCCACACAAATTTGGGCGGATCTCTCCGTGGACTTCGTGAAAGGGGCTGGCCCCGGTTTGTGGAAAATCCATTTTGATGGTGGTAGTCGACATGTTATCGAAAGGGGCCCACTTTATTGCCTTGGCTCGACCGCTCATCGCCGAGAACGTGGTGCGGGTTTTCTTCCAGGAAATCTTCGGGTTACATGGCATGCCAGAAACTCTTGTCTTTGACCTTGATCGGGTGTTCACTAGTGCTTTATTGCCTTGGCTCGGCCGCTCATCACCTACCATCCTCAGTTCGACCGGAAAACCGAGGTGGTTAACCGGACCTTGGGAATGTACTTGCGGTGTGTCACCGACGATCGACCCCGCGATTGGTTGTGTAGGCTTCCTTGGATCGAATATTGTTACAACACCGCCTATCACACTGCACTGCAAACCACTCAGTTTCGCCTCATCTATGGTCGGGAACCCCCCCCCCCCCCCCCACCACCTTTTGTCATACATGGGGGGCTCGGCCTGCTTGGCGGCAGTTGATCGAGAACTAGAAGACCGCGAGAAATTTCTACATGAAGCCCGCAACCGTCTCCTCCAGGCTCAACAATGCATGGAAGTTGCTTATAATCGGGGGACATCACGAGCTCACCCTTGCCGTGGGTGATTGGCGCCGCCCTTTCCGCCAAGTGACCGCAAGACGGTAGGCTTTCCAACAAGTTGGGCTCAAGTTCTTTGGCCCTTTCCAGATTTCAGAGCGCATCAGGGATGTAGCCTACCGTCTCGCCCTACCCCCGGAGCTCGAATTCATGATGTTTTTCACATTTCCCAGCACAAGTTGTTCGTGGGACCTCCGCCGTCTGCCCCTCTAGTTGACATACCACCCCAGCTTGCGGACAAACTGTCTTCTGACGAGGGTGGTGATGTTACGATGCTAGACACGATGCGGGACAAACCCGATCCACGTTGGGTTCGCACTTACCACCGGCCACATCCGCATGAGGGATGTTTCTTTATGTTTGTACTGCGTTTTTATTTCGTACTATGTTTTATTTTTATCCGTGTTTGTGGAACCGGGGTTTATGAACCGACTTTGACTCGAAATCAATAGGCAAGAAGTAATTTTCCTTTTCCCTATCTCTCTCTACCCCCTCTTTCCGGGGAAACCCCAGCCGACCCGCTTCCGCAATCCAGCGCCCGCAGTCCACCTCCCTCGGCCCTCTTCCTCCATCCATCTCCCCCTCGTTTCCCCTCTGTTCTCTCCTCTCTTCTTTTTACTCTCTTCTCCCCTCTTGTCTTTTCCCCCGTCATCAACCATTGCACCGACGAATTCAAGACGGGTTCCACCAAACCTTGGAGATCGTCATCTTCCTCAGGGCCGATCACCACATCGAAGTCGGGGAACTACATCATCGTGGACGTGGACGATGGAACTAGACCAACAAGAGCACAGCCTAATACTAAACACCATGCATGTTGGCATCTTGCCTCGCTTATCAAATTCTTCACAACTAACAAGAGCACAGCCTAATACTAAAGTGTGAAATCATTGCTACATGTTGGTTGCGTTAAGCGTACAAAACATGAGTATGTGTAATATGTTGAAGTTGTAGTCCATATGATATTTTACAGTATATGATAAAAACAGGAAAAACTTCGGGCTCTCTAAAACAGCATGAAGACTCAAAAAATATCAAAAGAGCCATCAATATATGTTTATCATTCACAAGTCAAGAGTTAAAATTTTCAATGAAAAAAAAACACAGTAATATATTATCATCAACTAGATGACACTAATTTTTTTTTAAAAAAACTTTACTCGAAAACCCATCTAAAACACTCAAATTGGTAACATAATCAACTGACTAAGAAATTTGATGCTTCTCAGTCAATTTTTCCACAGGTTGTGGCAGGAAACCTAAGCGCTACACCTCCAAGTTCTTCTTTTGAATACTTCCTGTAGATCACGGTTAGTTTGCCATCTCGTGCCGAAGAATGAAATCCCACCATAAGCTCAGCACACTCCCTGCACCATAATCAAGATTGCACATGATTTTGTGCCGCTTTACAACCACAAAAATTCAACAAAAAATACCACCGAGCACAAGAGTTTCATACCGAAGCTGCGGTTCCGAAAAACCAGTGTGATACTGCAGAGTTTTGGTCCACGGCGGAGTCTTATTCAGAGTGCAGTGCGCGGCGTAAACAGCAGAAGCAGCAACCATGGAAGGACAATACATAACCATTGAGTAGTGCATCAAGGCAAGCTCCGCGAAGAAGAAGGTCATGCATTCCATCTGAAATTTTTTCAAAAAGACAGGAGTAAAGATATGGAACATAACATTTCAAATCGCAACACAAAACTGGAGATTTGTTCAACTTTTCACCTCTTTATCCGAGGATGCGGCCTTCAGAAACCTGACTAGGAATACATAGGATGTTGGAAATGTTAAGCTCCAATCAAGCCTGTTCAGAATTATCTTCTCCATGTCAAGTATCTGCTCTCCCGAATAAGCACAATCAGAAATGCAACTGAAGTCATGCACCTGTTAAAACAAACAGTAAATAGATTCTTTAGAGAACTACAATAAAATCAAAAAAGTTGTTGTTTTTGAGAAGAGAAATATACCGCAGGGGCCCAAATCTCCTCGTACTTGCAGGCGATGAGCATAGAGCTGACGCCCACAAGCTGCAACTCCTTCCTCAGCACTGTTTCCATCGAAAGATAGCGGTCTATGATGAAGAGGGTGAGGTAGAGAGTTTCAGGCATCAGATCAAACTTATGATGCACTTCTATCAACCAGTCCACAAGTATGGATCTCATTTTTGCATTTATTTCAATTTGGGAGCTCATATAGTCCCGAGGGCGGCAAAGATTCTGCATTTACCAGCAAAACAAGCATATGTGAGAAGGAAATTTACTAGCATTTGCTGCCAAATTCTTAATAAAGGTAAGAACGAAATTGGGTTCATCACCTCCTGATGTTTATAGAATTTGTACAAGTCGTCCACATATTCCATCATAGACAGCTCATTCTCAGAATCTTCAGCATCAATATCTCGAATCCCACAAGCAATCTGATTAGACAAACAATGGGTCATGAAGTTGAAATGAAGAACAAATTTTCAGAGTACACGGATCAATTTGTGCACAATAATACCTTGCTGCGAGCGGATAACACCGAAGTTAGGGAGTATGATTTCTTCTTCGAGGAGGAAGCATGACTACCTTTCTTCTCCTTCCTTTCTCCCTGTTTAGCAGCAGCTCCACTGACATCAATAATTACAACTTCAGGATTTGACTTTTTAACAGTGACTTTCTTCTTTCCATCTCCGCCACAAGGTAGAGATATTTGGTTCTGTGAATTCTAAATGGTTTGGAAATAAAGATTCAACGAACATAATCCACAGTAAATTCTTGCAAATGATATGAATTATGGTGACAAATTTACCTTAGCAGCGGCTACGGCATGTGCATTGGCTAGCAACTGTGCGCCGAAACTTCTACAGGATAGGAGTGTTAAGCATTAGATTATGTGTTGATTAATCTATGAATAAACTAGCAATATGTGAATGCATACCTTGTTATTGGGCGGTTAAGTGCTGGCTTCCTGGAAAAAAATGAACAAATGCAAGTAGGTAATTTGAATTAGTAGCCGTGTAATCTTAAAAGAAATTAGGATTATGTTGATGATTTGTGTCATTACCCTTCTGTGATGCGAAGATTGACCATATTCCCAATATCTTCAAGAGCCTTTCTGTTCTTAGCATCTCCGGCAGCTGCCGGAGCTGCTTTCTGCTTACCTGTTGGCCCTGCAATGGAGTAGTCGAAAAGTTCAAGATCTAATCGAGATGAGTAGTTCACATTACGGCAGAAACTGGGAGAGGAGAAAACATAATAGCGTGGTGGGAGAAGATCTCAGGAGGAACAAGGGCAAGAAACAGAACAAGAAGGGATTATTAAGAAAAGGAGCAATGTATGTTCCTCTGTTTCTTCTCCTTCCTGGTTCAAACTCTAACCCTAACTCTAACCAGCAGGACAAGAAAAACTCTAACCCTAACTCTCGATGATGATCGGATCAAACGAACCAGAAGAGTAACTCTTACCTCTCGGATGCTGATGCGTGGGAGCATGATTCCTTGTAGCCATCTGTTCCTCTGTTTCTTCTCCTTCTTGGTTCTGATTCTGCCCGAAGAAACTCGACCACGCTGACGAGAACAGCGAGTGAAGGCGAGTGCTCAGCGACTCCCCCCTCTCCGTGCACTTAATCCCCGCCGTCGTTGCGGAGATTCCACCGCCGGAGCTTAGAGGAAGGTAGAAATGATCTCCCCCTTCTACTTCTCTGTATCTTTCTCTGTATCTCTTCTCCTCACGCGCTCTCTCTCGCTCTTTGTTCTCTACGAGTGAAGAAGCCCAACGTTCAAATAATGCCTTTTCTAATTTTTATGACCGTTGGAGGCTTTAGAGGGAACGGTCAAATTATTCAGCCAGAAAAATAAAATACATATTATTTATTTTGTATTATGATAAATGTCTTGATTTCAAAATTTTAAATAGATCTTAGTAATATCATTTAATTCGCTATTTTGGATAGAACTGAATTTTGTTTCTAATTTGCTAAAAGCAATACGATTCGTGCATAATATAGAAAAATAGTAATTCAAATAAAATTCCATAAAAATCCAATGAAATCATATTGGATGGATTTCAAATAAACAATCTAATATAAAATATTGATAATTCAAATAAAGTTTCAGAAAAATTCATTGAAATTATGTTGGTTAGATTTCAAGTGAAAAGTCAAACAAGTTATCACGTGATCGGCCCAAATTATAATCCATAAATTAAAACCATTTGGCCAGAAAAAAATGTGGCAATTTTTAATTATTTGATTGATGCATAACTATTTTGCTGGATCAAACTTTTATTTTGTCGAATATTTTTTTAAAAAAATTGGGTAGAAAAATATGGTGGGCCACGTTTGTGAACAAGTGACGAGTCCAACTACTCTTTCCAAAACCCTAAAATGAGGGTAAAATTCAAGAAGATATTAACATATTCGAAAATCATTCATTAAAGCTGCATTTGGTGCGGCGTATCGCGACTTATTTGTTTCGATGAGATTGGGCAAAAATTTCATTGTCATACCAAAATCTTATGCCTCAAAGTAGCTTCAACATCTGAGTGGTCCTCTCCACCAAAGTCTTCTCCACTTCCAAGGCCGCATGAGCATCCTCTAACTCGGACTCCAGCTCCGAACCAACCCAGCAGAACAGCGCAAGGTCCCTGTCACGTTCCTCCCTTAAAGAGGCAAGCGAACTCGTCGTCGACCGAAGTTTCTCCTGAAGAGTAAGGTACCTATCCTTCAGGCTCACGTAATGATCATTCTAGGTCAGTGCAATCTGCGCCTGGGTCTCTATCTGCACAAAAAAGAAAAGAGCAAAAGTTAGCCTTTATGACAAAAAACAATAAGGGAAAAAAGCCTTGACGACAAACCAAATCCATACCGCATCGCTCATCGCCCTCAAGGAAGAGGACATCCGCGAAGAAGCCACACCAACAGATGCCAGGGGGACTGGGGAAGTAAGTATCTGCACCTCAGGAGTCAAATCATGGCAAGCATCAGAGGTCACCGCTGCCGCCACATCAGGGTCGCGAGGGGGCGCTGACACCGCTTTCCTCTTGCGATCCCCTCCTCGAGAAGTCTCCGCCGGCCGGCCTGGGTATGCCGAAATACCACACTGCACCAACTGCTTCTCCCCCACATAAACATAAATACTGAACAGACGATTGGCCAACGCACGAGGCTCAGAGAAACCAAGAACCGAGGAAAAGTCCCGCTCCTTCCCCCTCACACGGCGGAAACGGTCGGGAAGCATATCCCACACCTCAGGAAGACTCCATGAATTCTTGACATATCCGAACAAAGTGTTGCCATGACGACGGTCTTTGCGGGCCTCAAACTCCAACCAGGCCTTGTTGTTGCGTACCTCCATACGCTCGCCGCCATCGGAACGAACGTCGCACCAATCCCGAAATTGGTCCAGAGAAAACCGGCCTCCATGCTCGCAGAAGAAAGCAACTAAGCCCATAATCCGAACAATCCAGGTCGGGACGAACTGGGAAATAGGCACCCCGCAAAACCTCAAGATCTCGACCACCTCCTCGCACGGCGGGAAACGGAAGCCGGACATCAGAGAAACTTCGCAAATCGTCAGCCAGCCACGAGGAGGATTTTGAACCCACTCCTCAGGGCGCGGGATCCTCACTTCCAAATCGGCAGGGAGCTCGTATTTCTTCCTCCAAATATCCACGCCATCTTCAGTCAAAGAAGAACGCAAACGCATCGGGCCGGAGGAGCGCTTCGAGACCTGCGCAGGACAAAAATCAAAAGTTTAGAATCACCTGAAGAACACAACCAAGCAACCCAAGGGGCACGCGAAAGAGGGCGCCCGCGCAAGTACGCGCATAGCAGGAGCACTGCAGGCCACGCGACCAGCGCGCACGCAGCCCGCACACGCGCAAAATCCCAGGCGTGCGGCCTGCGCAGGCAGCCCGCCCGCGCCCGCACGGCCTGCCTGCGCGCGCGGCCTGCGCGTGCGGCCTGTGCGCGCAGACCGCCCGCGCCCGTGCGGCCTGCCTGCGCGCGCGGCCAGCTCGCGCGACCTGCTCGCGCGCGGCCCGCGCCCGCGGCCTACTCACGCGCGCACGGCCCGCGCGCGCGGCCTTCTCCCGCGCGCGCGACCTTGTCCCACGCGCGTGGCCCGCGCACGAGGCCTGCTCCCGCGCGCAGTCTGCTCGCGCGACCTGCTCCCGAGCGCAGCCTGCTCACATGCGCACGCGCGGCTCGCTCGTACGCACGGTCAGGGCCGCGCCCGGCGCGCGCACGACCGGTGCACGCGACCGGCCTTCGCGGGCGCGCCCACCGGCGCACGCAGCCTTCCCACGCCTCCGGCGCCCGTAAGCAGCGTAGATGCCCCCGCCTTCGCGTCAGTACGTCATCATCACCTGTCTGATTCCCCTCCAAATACCTTGTAAGTGCTGGCCACTGCTGCCTCCTCCCTCTCACCGGAAGCCGTCATGGCAGCATGAACTAAAAGAAATCTCTCCTCTCTCGCTCACTTCGCTCTCGGACAGTAGAGATTTGGGGGGCAATTGATGGGTTCCACCTTCATTTATAGGAGAAAAGCCCCCACATGTTCGCCCCCAAAAAATGGGTCATGGGTGGCCCACCCCCTCCATGAACTCTCATGAGGAGGAAATCATGGGGGTGGGGCCCGCCACTCACCCATGGGGGAAAACCGCCTCCGGCCGCCAACCGCCGCCGGCCGCCGGCCGCGGCCGGCCGCCGCCGGCCGCCGGCCGCCGGCCGCCGCTTGCCGCCAATCGTGCGGCCTAACCGCCGCCGGCGACCGGCCTCCTGCCGGCCTTGCCGGGAGGGCGGCCGCGGACGGCTGCCTCGAAGCCGGCAGCCCGGTCACGGCAGGCCGCCGGCCCGGCCGGCCCTCGGCAGGCCGACGCAGCCGGCCGCTAGGCCGGCCGCTCCCGCTGCCGGCCGCCCGGCCGACCGCCTAGCCGCTGGCGGCCCGGCCGCGGAAGGCCACCGGCCGGCCGCCGCCGCCGGCCCCCGGCCGGCCTCTGTTCGATCGGGGGAAGGCTCTCCTCGCCGTCCGATTGGGAGGGTAACCACCCACTAACCCACCACTTTAGTGGTGGGGCCCGCCATGACCATCCCCTAGAGGCTATAAAAGGACCACAGGGGGGTCTTCATTCTACACCTTTTGAGGCCGGGGCTTTCTTCTTCCTCAAGTGAGAGCTCTCTTGTCACCTCTCCCGGCATCGGCCTCGAGTCGCCGTGAACCACCAGCGGCCGCCCACGGCCACCAACGCTCCACCACCGCGTAGCCAGCAGGAAAACGTCCAAGTACCTGCAAGAGCCAAAGGAGGAAGACGACCGCGACCAGCATGTGAACGCAACCAGAAGAGCCAGAGCACCGAGACCATACCACGCGTTCCAACGTCCAAGCTACTCCCGCGGCGCAGCCTGTTGCCCGTCGGAAGTCGTAGTCTCTCTCTCTCTCTCTCCCCAAGCTGTAACGTGAGCGGTCTGTCGCCCCGATTCTCCAACACATTGTAAACACCGAAATCTATTGGACTTTGACCGGCACAGACCCGATCACGTGGTTTTTTACCCGTTTAAGGGGTTTTTCCACGTCATCACATCTTGTGTCAACTTTCTGCTTTCATTGACTGTGTGCGCGTTCGACCGTCTCATGAGCTAAGGCGGTCCGAACAAATCTGGCCCAACCGGGGCATCGAGTTAGTCCGCAACAAAAATAATTAACTATATTAAAATATTGCCATTGGATATTTCAACATCACCTTACATTAATCTTCTATATAAACGATCTTATATCTATCTCATCTCATGTCTAACTACGTTTACTAATAATTTTCTTATCTATTTAAGGAGGTGTTCTTATTTAGAGAAGTAAACATCACATACAGCTCTCATCTTTCCTCCTCTAGTTCAAAATTGAAATAAACTTCACATAGATCGTCTGTAACACCCCGATTCTGTGAATTTTGATTATGTACTCCCGAGTTCTTCACATTGGGGGTGCACTAATCCTATTTAGAAAAAAGAATTGTAGCATGCATCTATGCATAGATTATTAAAAATTGAACAAGTTGACAAAAAAGAACAAGTACTCGATCCCTCAAACCAATGACGTGTTTGATCAATTGGTCGACTCCACAGTGTACTCCAACTTAGACATTAAGTTCGACTATTATCAAATGCAGGTACGGGAGTGTGATATCCCGAAGACGACATCCAGTACATGCTATAGTCATTTTGAGTTCATAGTGATATCATTTGGGCTTACAAATGCTTCATCAATATTCATGGATCGCATGAACATGATGTTCCAAGAGTACCTACATCAATTTGTCATCTTCTTCAGCGTCGATATCTTTGTTTAATTTACTCTCATCCAAAGGAAGAACATCTGCTACTTACACGTAGATTTGAGCATCTTGAGGAGGCATCAACTATACGCCAAATTCTCTAAGTGTTAGTTTTGGCTCTCTTCTGTGGCATTTCTAGGTCATGTTGTGAGTGGAAAGGGCAATGTAGTAGATACGTCGAAGATTGCAATGATCCATGTCTGGCCTGCATTGAGGAATGTTGTGGAAGCCCTGAGCTTTTTAGGACTTGTCGGCTACTATAAGTGCTTTATGGAGAACTTATTGACGATCATATTTCATCTCACCACTTTGACTAGGAAGAAGTATTTGATCATATCGCTAGAATGCGCACGAGCTTTTGCATAGTTGAAGCACCTACTAATCTCTACATCAATTTTGAGTTCACCACGCCAGGCGAAAGGCTATCAGGTTTTTAATGATGTCTTAGGTAGTGGTTTAGGTTGCATACTATGCCAATTAAAAAAGGTGATATCATATGGTTTACGCCAATTAAAGGTGCATAAGAGAAACTATCTGGTTAATGATTTGGAGTTGACGTCCATGATGTTTACTCTTAAGCTGTGGTGTCATTATCTTTATTGCGTGAAACTCTATAAATTCACAGAGCAAGAGAGCTTGAGGAATATGAGGCAGCCTAGGTGGATGAAATTCTTGGGAGACTACACATTTGACGTTCACTACACTCTCAATAAGGTGAATATTATCGTCATTGAGCCAATAGACACCAAAGCAAGCAAATTGGTTTTTTGTCCACGATGACCATCTAACTTGTGATTTGGAAGCTTTGTAGATCACTTGTGTTGATAGGAGTATGGCGGTTATTGCGCGCTTGAACTAGATAAAGGTCCAATACGACATTGGGGACCGAGTTCCGAAGGTTTTGTAGCTTGGTAAGAACACACAATGTTATGCGGCGGAGACCAAAGAGGGGTCAAATGCCTAATTTTCCTACGAAGATGGATGTTTGAGAAAAGATATCAAGGTTGTGTATTCCCAGTTTTGGGGAACTCTACGTTGAATTGATTACAAGGTGCAACAAAATGATGTGCATGGACATGAAGAAGATGTTCTGGTGGCCGGGCATGCAGAAGGACATTGAACTGTTCATGATAAAATGTCACACTTGTGCGCTAGTGAATGTCAAATGTTAATGACCCGATTGGTTTTTGAAGTCATTGAAGATTATTGAATAGAAATTTGATGACTCATTGGATTGCATGCATGACTTTCCGAGATTGCAACAAGGGAACAACGCCATTTAAGTGATCGTTGATCAGTTGCCGAAGGCGACACACTTCATTCTGAACCGAAAGGATGATTCAGTGGGATTACACAATATTCTTCGTAGCATCGCTAGTGACCAGTAGGACGACAGAAAATATATTACAAATGTGTATCCTGAATTTTGGAAGGAGATGGAAGGACCACCTATACATGATTGAATTCACTTACACTAATAGCTATGAGGAAAGTATCCAAATGCCAGCCTTCGAGATGCTTTTTGGTAGGAAGTGTCATACGCCCCCCAGGCAGAAACGAGCGACACAGATGTTCAAGTGCAAGGAAGTTAACAAAGAGAATGCAGTGATTCGAGTAATACATAAAAGGTTGCTAGTTGTTGAAACCGAGAAATCGGTCTCTGTGGAGTTCGGGGTCCCTAAAAAGGGGTGACCTCACACTTACTGCACTCAGGCGAATGTCACGGACCAAAAGCTCAGGAAACTAGGAACAGACCCTCGGCTCAAGCGTGGAGGTCCCACCACACACCCGGAAGGTCTCGAGAGCACTTCCCCTCCCTCACCAATGGCTGAGCAAGGTATCTTGGAGAGCTCTCAAACTCTACCAACAAGGAGCCTAAGGGGGAGAAAAAAATGAAAATCCCCACCAAAGATACCCAAGGGGGTCTATTTATAGTTTTCCCAAACCTATGGAGAAAAAGGTCAGAAATACCCCTAAGACAAATAGGTCCTGGGACAATAGAAAACATCCACACCCGGGGGAAAAAGGTAATTCCACCCCCGGGGGCACAACAGTAAAAACATGGCAGAAAGAGGTCCGGGGGTGAAAAAGACTAAACCATGCCCCTCACCTTCCCTGGACACCTGAGGCGAGTGGGGGTTAAACCACTCCACTCCTCCTTCACCGTGGTACCGGGAGAGCGAGTGAGTCCCGTAGAAGAACCGGGAGCTGGGGGTGAGGCCCTGGCCTCCAGCCGATCTCGCCTTGCAAAACTGGGGTGCAGGGGGCGAGACCCCAACCTCCAGCTGGTCTCGCCTCGCAAGGGGGGTGCAGGGGGCGATACCCCGGCCTCCAACTAGTCTCGCCCCGCAAGGGGGGTACAGGGGGCGAGACCCAGGCCTCCAACCGGTCTTGCCTGGCAAGGGGGGTGCAGGGGGCAAGACCTCGACCTCCAGCCGGTCTCGCCCCGCAAGGGGGGTGCAGGGGGCGAGACCCCGGCTTCCAGCCGGTCTCGCCGCGCAAGGGGCCTAGGGTGCTGGGGGCGGGCCCCCCAGCC